>VZRW01000391.1:0-16380 GCA_013398125.1 Aegotheles bennettii
TCCCACACAGGATCCTGAACTCTTCTCCCTACCTGTTCACTCACCATTTCAGCCAAATATGTACACTTCATATATATATATGAATATAGCCATGTATAAGTACACATATATAAGTATACATATTTATATACATATATTTATTTTTAAAAAGTAAGTGAGGTTGTATTTGCATGTGTTCATTGTTGTGCCAAAACAAAAGAGTGATGAGAATATTAGACAGGGTTTAGATGTGTGGTTATTCTCAATTCAGTGTTGTGCCTTTGGTTTCTGGAAGCAGTCTGTCGCTCGTGCAGTTTGGTCCTTGACCTTCTATCACTTTTGGAGACTTGCCATACAATCTTTGTTTACAGTAACAAGCATGAAAAAAATGACTTCCTGACAGTAATGCTGAAGTCTGAGTTGAAACCACTCACAGGTGAAAAAACATAGTTCTTCACTTTGAACTTGTAGTGTGTTTCATGTAAAATACTCATCTGAAACTGGGCAGCCAACAAAAGGAAATGAGTCCTTTGCCCAAGACCAAATATTAACTGCTTCGTCAGCAATTTCAGTAAGGAGTTGGTTGTAATGTTTTTCTGTATGTTTTTCCCTGTGTAGCATATAATTTGTAGTCTTAAAAAAACATCCCCATTGTTTTTTTAAGTTTTATATAGGTATGATATTAATTGACTAAGCAGTTCAGGATCCTTCATGGGCTTCTATCTATTGTGTGTGCAGCTCTGATCTTCATGTAACCTCTTTATCACACAGCTCTCTCACAGGCTGGTAAAACACATTAGGATTTGTAGATTGGTTTTTTTGAAGAACTGGCAGATTGCACAACTTCACAGAATCACAGAATGTTAGGAGTTGGAAGGGCTCTCGAAAGATCATCTAGTCCAACACCCCTGCTAGAGCAGGACAACCTAGAGCAGGTCACACAGGAATGCATCCAGTTGGGTTTTGAATGTCTCCATCCCAACTCCATCTCCAACTTCCTTGTTTTCTGGCATTTTCATCACCTTTTCGTAGTGTTCAACCCAATAATAACAGCTGTAAGACTTAAGGAAATTAGGATGAGGCATTTGTGTGTTCAGACTAGATTCCTGAGATGATTCCCCCTGCTCTGCTCTCATGAAACCCTACCTGGAGTACTGTGTTCAGTTCTGGAGTCCCCAACACAAGAAGGGCATGGAACTGTTGGAGCAAGTCCAGAGAAGGGCCACAAAGATGATCAGAGGGCTGGAGCACCTCTCCTATGAAGACAGGCTGAGAGAGNGAAATTTGGGGTTGCTCAGCCTGAAGAAGATGAGGCTCCGGGGAGACCTCATAGCACCTTCCAGTACCTGAAGGGGCCTACAGGAAAGCTGGAGATGGACTTTTTACAAGGGCATGTAGTGATAGGACAAGGGGTAAATGGCTTTAAACTGAAGGAGGGTAGATTTAATTTAGACATTAGGAAAAAATTCCTTCCTGTGAGGGTGGTGAGACACAGGCACAGGTTACCCAGATACATTGTGGGTGTCACCTCCCTAGAAGTGTTCAAGGCCAGGTTGGCTGGGACTTTGAGCAACCTGGTCTAGTGGGAGGTGTCCATGCCCATGGCAGGGGGGTTGGAACTGGGTGATCTTTAATGTTCCTTCCAACCCAAACCATTCTATGGTTCTGTAAGTGCAGGTTTACTAAATAAAGCAACACTTGAGTCCTGGAGTCAAAATAAAAGTTGTGATGCAAAATGAATGTAAATCTAATGGAAGATTTGTGGCCCAGTTAGGTGGTTATGTTTTTGATCATGTAAGTTAGGTGATGTGTTTTGTAGCAATTAAATATTCTATAATTGTGTCAGAAGAGTGTTATTTTACACTTTCAGGAAATTTGAATGGAATGATAAGAGTGGACACTAAATGAAGAGTGAGCTAATTCTTATTTTCATGCAAGTTGTATGTTCAAGTGGTGTGTGTTTTAATGCACACCTCCAAATCCTCTGTGCAAATGTTATTTTCTTTTTACATCATTACAATAATTACAGTACTCTACATTAACTTATGGCCTGACCCCTTTTACACTGGTGTATACAACATGTTGGGTGCTTTTGAACTGTGAGAAGAGTTTGCCCCCAAGGCTAACTTAGCTGGAGGAAACAGTTTTTAGTAACTCAAAATAATAATGAGAATATTAACTTCAGGAAGCTTCCACAAATGCAGAAAAAAATATATATTTTTTCAGTGTTCATTATAATTTGGTTGCACTTACCTTGATGTATCACATTCTGCTCTGTTGAGTTCCCACATTTCTGCTCCCTCCAGGGGGGAGCTGAACTATTCTTTCTCCACACAGTTTGCAGGGATCCAACAGCACCGGGCTTAAGATACTAGACTGAGTCCTTTAAAGTGCACAGGCATTTTCTAGCATACAATGAACAAACAAGGGTGAAAATTGAGAAAACATCACTCAGATTTTAAACATAGCATTTGTACTCACACTGGAAACAGAATCTCAAATATTTTGAACTGTGCTTCACCGGTTTCTTGTGATGAAGGTCTCTGTGATGAAAATGCAGAAGCAGCATTTCCTTATTTTTTTTTACATGCATTTGCTAAGATGGTCTAGACAGATTCTGGCATATTCTACTGAAAATTAGCAGAAGGTGGAATCGTGGCTACTTTTTAACTGGATGGACAACTAAAGCATATCTTTTTTATGAGACAGTAGTTAGATCTTCATTCCAGGTGCCATATGGTGTAGCAATATCAGGAGATGGCTTTGAAGAAGCCCATCAAGTACCAAAGGAGTTTAGCTGTGGTCACACAAAGCTCCTTACAGGATATTTTACCCTACTGAAGAGCTCTATGAACTGTAGAGAAACTGCTTCTGGGACTTGAGCTCTCAAATAAAGTTGACCCAAGTGTCTCTCAACTATGGCAGTGTATGTCTAGACATACCCTGTGGTCACTAAATATCTACAGGTGTTTTGTGCAAAGAGTAGGGCACTTCATGCCTTGGCCAGTAGCCAACATGTCTCCGTACTTAGACCCATGTGCAGTTTTGTGGTTTTTGTTCGCTGATATATGTTTGTTTTGGTTTGAGTCCATATGGTTTGCATGCTTGAGGTTCACTTTGAGGTTTCAAGTTCAGAGAAACATCAAGTTTTCCCTGGCTTTTGGGTTGAAACCTCAGCCTAATGAGAATGATTTCTCTATCTGCAGATTATGAAGGGAAAGGTCATTGAAAAACAAGCCCCAAAGCCTGATGCTTGCTGAGAATGACCAGGCATTCAAACAGAACATTCCTTGCAGAATTTAGCAATCGTATGTTTCTGTCAAAATTAGCAATTCTGCATTTTACTGATACGCACAGGTGTATTAGTGGTGTTCTGCTTCAATTAAAGCTATAGAATTTCTCCAAGTTTCTGCTATTTTTCTGTTCTTACTTCCTGGGTGGCACTGTTTAGTGTTACACAGGAGTGACACTTTTTGCCTGCAATAAGCAAAAAGTTAAATTTATGTTAAACCCTTGGTAATATACTTGTTTGTTTTAAGTCCTATTACTTCTGTCCAGTCTCTGCAGTGCCTGTGCTCTGCTTAACCAACGTGAAGTTCTGCTTCCTTTGACTTAAGGAAGTTAAGCCCCAAAAGGAATTTTTCCCAAAAGGAAAAGCTGGTGCCCTGAAGGCAGTTGGGTAGCTTTCCTCTTTTGAATCTTAACACTTGTCTAGTATTGAAAAGAATTTAGGTATTGTTCTCCCTAACTATGCAACTCTTCTGGAGCTGGGATGCAGAGATTCTTTTTCAGTGATGTTTATTGCATCTTGGACTCATAGGGATCCATGTTATAGTGGAGTACTGTACCAAGCAGATAATTAGCTATACAAAGAAGTGTACTGAATCTGGTTGAAAAGCACATGACAATCACTTTACAAAATTCAGTAGCTTTAAGCTGCACTAATAAGGAGCAGTATTTATGATTGTATGTTTGAGACGAGAGCTTCAAATACTGGCACCAAATTGGTGTTGGAGACATTTCTATTGATGACCTGTCAAGGCAGCATCCAAAATAAGCCCAGTTCTTTCCACCTCTTCCAAATGAAAAGCTTTCATGTGAAGTCAGGCAGTAATGATGTCAACATGAAATTCCTACCTGCATTGTCAGCTGTTCTGTTTGGACAACGTCCGACTTCTCCATTCCCTGTATGGAAGGGGTGAAAGTGTGCTGTGGAATTCAACTGAGAAAATGATTTTAGAGAGGTAATTTTAGAGTTCGCTATTTAATTACTTTGAGAGCTAACAGTATCTAACAGATCAAAGTACCTATGCTAGAGATTTGGAGAGGGAAGAAAGTTAGTTACCCATGCTGTTATCGAAGGTTTTAGTGGGAAGTTCATCTGAAGGGATCTCAGTGTAAGAATTAGATTTTTAAGCTCTAGGTTCCACACGCAACTCTCACAAGGAGCTTTTCTTCATCTAAGTCTTTTACATTTCTGAAGAACCAGTAACTGGTCTTGTCTCTTCCCCTCTCTCCCCTTCATTTCTATCTAGTGTAACTGTGTATCTCTGGGTCATGCTTAAAGGTACATACAGTGTGTAACTGCATAGAAGGCTTTTCACAAGCTTGGGGATATATTTATTAATACTGTAGGCCCCCTTTGCAAACCTGTTTGAAAAATATGTCCTCTATTGTATTCTCTGATTAAACCAGCATCCTCCAGGTACCATGTTGCTTCAGCCCTAATTCTGACTTCTGAGAGTAGTTCAGTTTCACACAGGTCTGGTCTTTCTTTTTTCTCCTGTTTCTTCTGGGTAACACATGGCAGAACACTGGACTCAATATCAGGGTGTTCATGGGGGTTTTAGTGGTTTGGTTGATAGTTGAACTGGAAGCATGTAGATATCAAAATCATCATCAGTTGATGGCAATTTGCAGGTGCTACTGATTTGAGCTGAACTTGGTTAATTAAGTATGAAAAGTCTTTTAATTCCTTGACTCCTTCACTTCTCTTCAGTTTTAGTGTTAGATCTAGGAAAATGTGTGCAATTCAGTATTTTCCACTAGCAGTGCAGCGAAGGCTGTGTATATAAGAAATGGAGAAAGAACATTTATTTCCTGCATATTTACTTCTCCAGGGAGAGAGGTGCAGCACTGGAAGAGGCTACTCAGAGAGATTATGGTATCTTCATCTCTGAGTGTTTTCAGGACAAAGTAGCAGCTGACCTGATGTGATGTTGATGATAGCTGAGGGGTTCACTAAGTGACCTCCAGAGGACCCTTCCAAGAAACATATCTGTGATTGTAAGTCAGAATATATAAATGAGCTACAGGTATCAAGTAGGAAAGATAATCAGCTCAGAGTCAAGAGCTTCTGCATCTCTTAGAAACTAATGAGAATGAATGAAGAAGCCGTTCTGAGACATGCTATTATAACTGCTGTAGGTTAAGAACAATGAGACTGGTCACCAGGACAACTCTTATCTTGTAATCCAAAGCCCTGAAGATGCTTATTTTGCTGCACTAAGTCCTTGCCTCAGTAATGTTTATCTTCTGGACTGAGAAAAAGTAATCTGAAGCCTTTATTCTACATATTACCTGACACTGCTTCTGAAAATGCAATATTATATCCATCAGCTACAGCCTGAGTTTGGGTGTACCAATATCGTTTTCCAGCAAAGATTTGCCAATGCTGAAATTGTTAACGCCACAGGTGAAAATGTCCTCATCTGACTGTGGTAATCTTGTGATTTCTGTATATGCAGTCCTGTGGCTTTCCTGAACACTAGCTGCATGCTGAGGGAGAATGCTACAACTGGATTTTACATGAAATTTAGGCAACTCCTAGGTGCAGCCCATTGCAAAACCCCTTTCTGATAGGAGCCAATGAGAACAAGCTACAACTGCCTTGTGCAAATTTTTGCAATCTGCTATCACATGAACAGTAGGGAAGGTTGCAATCGGCATGAAAGAGCACTCGGGCTTTGCTCTGATTGTGCTTCCCCGTGTGAGTGCTAGGCATCTCTTTCTCTTCTGGGGAATTCTGTGCTTGATCTCCATCATATAACTTCAGAGTTTGCAATGGGATTCTGTGCAAAACAGCTGTGTGGATTCATGGCAGCTATCTTTTTACATTTCCCCGACATCGTGTATGGTTTCAGTGTAAAGAGCCAGGGAGCGCAGCGTTGCGAGGTGGTGCCCGGCTTTTGCAAACAAAGAGGATGGAGGACTCTGTGCCACCTGCTCTGCCACTCGAACAAATGTTAGGAGTTAAACAACCTACAACCCACTGTTTGTTGGATGCTAACTTTATGCAGCAGCAATTTCATCGATCATCAAGATCAGATTTTTTGCTTTTGTTTGTCAAGCAAACCAGTGCCTCGGTTCCATGCTACTATAGGCAAGATGGTAAAACAGCCAAGGATGTTAACTGCTTGGTGCCCTGACAGTGAACAGCGTTGCGGAGCTGCATGTTCTTATTCAGGGACTGACAGTGGTATCCAGCTGTTTCTGAGTTAAACAGTGTGGCACAACACTCCTGCAGGAATTGGCAGACAAGAGTGTTTGCTTCTTGACTTGGATTGAAAGCTTTTGAGTCGACAATGTTAGGAAAACATTGCCACCATCCGCAAACCAGAAAGAACCCTGTTGTGTCCACATGGGAGGATAAACCCCTTCTGCTCTTTTTTTCCTGATCATTTTTTGGGACAGTGCATTTACTAAAATTACCAGCTATGAAAACAGTGAATGCCCGTCTGTTTCTTGCTGTAGTCGCTTATGAGTATGGGGCTAAGTGGGAAAGGAGTGGTCTTGGCAAACAGCTTATTAGTCTCAAATCTATTATTCAGAACACAGGTTTGGATACGGATTGCAGGGAACAATAATGGAGTTGGTTTTCTGAGCCTGTTCATGTTATGAAACATGGATTATGCTTTTCAGGAATCCACTTAAATAGAATCAGCTTTGAATAACGTAGCCTGGAAGTAATATTGCTGCCATCCAGCTAGTGTCTGTGGAACAGCATTCTCCTGTCTCCTGGAAGCATTGGTGTTGAAGACAGATAGATAGGGAGATATTTATTTTTTGGCCTTATTTTTTTTTTTAAAGGGAAATTCTTTCTAACTGCTAGAAAGGGACATGTTTCAGTTGAGATTTCTGCCCCCCCGCCCCAATTGAAAAAAGTCGACCGCATCAGCATCCAATTTGGGTGCGTCATGTGGTTTCTCATGTGATGCTGGTCTCGCTGTGCTTTGGAGAGTGAGCCTTTGTGACTCCGCACTCTTGGACAGTAGCATCCAGCAATACAGGAGACTTTGGGAACAGGGGGAGAAAAAGAGACACCCCTCCAAGAAACCCCAAAAGCCCAGAAAAATAAAGTTACAATCATTTATTATAGTTATTATTTCTTCTTAACTGTTTTGGCTTTTATTTTTAATTCTGGGTCTTTCCTTTTCTCCGTTCCTGCAGGCATAAAGCTGCACCATTTGGAAGAAGTGAGATTGTCTTTCCTTACAGCTACAATGCTGCATCGCTCTCGACACAGCCTGCTTTTCCCCCCATTTACCTGGGTGGCTGCTGCTGTTTCTGCTGCTGCTGGGGCTGCTGCAGTCTTGCTGCCTGTGCTTCACCCTTGTTTGGCTGACTTGAAACACACTCGTCTGCACATTGCTAAGGAAGAAGAGTGATGGAGCCGCGTTTTTTTCTGTTGGTTCTGGAAGCAAAGGGTTGCGATGTGTGATGATTTTGTTTGGGTTTTTTTTTGGGGGGGGGGAGGAGAAAGCAGGGCTTTTAATCTAGGGTGGGGTGGGTGAAAGCTTAAAGAAATGTTATGTAAAATAATCCAGTGCTCGACAAGGGCATCAAGCAGCAAGAATCCAGCCTCTGCTGCTCCAGAGGATTAACATGGGGAAGCCACAGCACTGCAGTCGAGTTTCACCTCAGCGTTGTGCTGGAGATGGATAAATAAGGTATCGGTTGTGTCCGCCCGTTAAGGCAAAGCCATAGGAGGAGAGAGTGAGTGAATGCAAATGCAAAGGAAGAAGAAACGCTACATGCCATTTGTCTGATTCTGTGCATTCTCATTGCAGAGAGGATGGCATGATTAACAAAACAACATAGGGATGGAGACTGTAAATTGTAGCTCTAGCACTCCTGATGCTGTCAGGGAGGGAACTGATGAGCTAGGTGGCGGCAGCGATATCCCCAGGGAAATCAGCAGTCACGCACTCTGTGTGTGTGTATATATATGTATGTATGTGCTTTACGTGTGTGTGAACATGTATAGACATGAAAGAAAGACATTTCTGACCAATTTACAGAGGAAGTTTGTCGCTTTGCTGGGTCAGATGTGATTGCAGCTTGTATTTTCAGCTATAGCTCTACACCCACTTCCTGACTGAAGCAGCACTTTGGGAAAAAACAGATGTAGGCAGAATTCTTTTAAGAAATGTAAAAGCAGATCCTTTCTGCTTAACACCTTGAAGCACTGAATCTTCTGCACTGTGCTGAGAGAAACTGTGGGGGTTTCATTTTCGCCATCTTAAAATCTTTATAAACACAGCTGTATTCAGTATGGTGAAAAATTCTATACTGTAAATAGAAATGTGATCAATCTAATCAAAATAAATGCATCCCAGATGACTTCTAGACCAGCTGGCTACCACAGTCATCAGATGGCTTAATGTTCAACTGAGCATTTATAGTCAGCATAATATTTACTTTTTAAATTTGTTTTTTATATTTTTAAAAATTTTTTTAAATTTCAAACTTGTCCTCTAATTAAAAAGAATTCTTCGACTATTGAAAAAAAGCTAATAATTGTACTTGGCAATAGGTTTGTCTGAAATGTACCTGGGTGTATTTTTTATTGTTGTACATGCGTGGGGCAGACCATGTTTTTAGAGCAGTAGACTTGTCACGGTACAGGCATATTTAGTTTGGTAGGCAGCTCGGCTTGGCCATGTCTGAACAATGCAGAAATAGGGAAAACAAGTGCTGCGCTCAGCTAGTGGGGCTTGGCATGGCTTTAGCAGCTGCCTCCTGAGAAAGAGGGGTTTTTTTTCCTCCTTTTTTTTTTTTTCCTTTTATACAAATCCATAGACCATAATGTCATCCTCAAATGTGCACGAGGGGATTTCCCAATAGTCATGGTGAGCTGCCCTGCAAGACGCCTGTCTGGCCCTTCCACTGTTTGTTACCCAGCCTACAAAGGCAGCCCTGTGTTTTGGATCATATTTAGCCAGCTGTTGGATAACATTCTTGTGCTGGGGGCAAAAGGAGTCTTATTACTCCCAAACTGTAGTTTTCTGTTTGCTTAAAGAAAAATAACCTTGGCAATACAGCAGGCTCTGCAAAGGAGTTTATGCCACTCCTATACCTTTCTGAAACTGTCGTGTTTTAAAGCAAGCAAGGAGGAGGAAGAGAGACTCTTAACTCACAGCTTCAAAGTTGCAGAGACAAGCAAAATGTCAACAGCTTGTAATTAGGAGTCCACAGTTACGTCAGTGACTGTATCTCTCCAAGAATAGCTGTGTGATGTGTGCCACAAAGCAAAGGAAGACAGTCATAACCTGGTTATCAAGCCTGGTTCAAATAAGAAGGAGCAAAATGGGTTAATGAATCTGCTGTGTTCCCAAATCAGATGTGGATGGATTACATGTACAAAGCTTGCTGAATTCTGCAGCAGTGAAGACTGAATTACGAGTTTGTCAGAGGGTATGCATTCACAGACTGAAAGTGTGAATCCTTCAGGAAAAAATGCAGACGTACCATCTATCCTAGAAAATGTCTTTCCCAGCTCCATCCTGTACAGGCAGCTGCACGACATGGAGGCATGCTCTGAAGGAAGAGACCAGCAAGCTGCGTGGAGGTGTTTGAAAGGAAGGGTGTTATTAAACACAAAGCAAGCATGTGAAAATTCTGTGCTGGCATTACAGATTTGATACTGAAATACCACCCCGGAGAAGACTGGCTGGGGTCTGGTGTGGTTTATATTAAGGCTTCTCTGGTTAACAGTGAATGGGGGGAGGGAAAGGGCTTCCTGTAGCATCTTGCAGCCACACAGAAGTCCCCAAGGCTGAGCAGGGAAGAGGGATGCAGGCGGGTATGTGCTCTTAAAGGCACATGGTCAGACCCTGCCAGCAGCTTTCTGACCTCTGCAATTATTTTTAGGTGTGTGCAGGCAACTTGGCAGCATTTAAACCATGAGGTTGCAGGGGGTGCTTAATCTGCTCCCACTAGCCTTTCTCCTCGTTGTGGCTGGAAGATGTTTACAGGGCTTTTATCAGTATCCCTCCACAATATTCCATGTGCATGTCTGTTGGTGTTCACGCCACCCAATTGCTAGAAGCCTGGCGTGGTTCCCTGGTCCCAGCAGAAGTCGATTGCAGTTCAGCTCTGTTTAATTTAGCAGGATAGGTAGATTGCATTATGCAAGCAGTGGGGTGGGTTGGTTTTTTTTTTGGAGTGGGAACACAAATTTGTAGGAGGAGATGACTCTGTATATTAAACCAATAGCTCTTTGAATTGTGTCTAGTATATTTTAAATATACTTACTTTAATTAATAGAAGATTACAAAAGCGGGCATTGTCTGGGGCTGTTTAATTTGCATCTTAGGTTTAGTCAATGAGCAAAACCTGCCTGATTAGAATAGTGTATTCTGTGCAGCCAACAGGGTGGAAGACATTATTTTGTTTGTGTTAGTTCAAACAGCTGGTCATTAATGCAGGCCCCATCTCCTGAGTGAAGTGCTAGTGGACATGAATGGCTGCCTGATTAATGCTGCCCCTCCAAGGCTCCTTCATCCAGCAGCGATGCTTGCAGCGGAATAATGCAGCGTGATTTGATTGTGCTCTAGCAGGGTAGTGTGTCATTGTGTCACCCAGCAATCGGGGTTATTATGGGGCAGGGTAGACAGACGGGACAGTGGGGTTACTAGACCGTGGCATTTTTAGAAATGCAGGCCTGACCTACTTAGAGTTATTCTCGCTGGCTGGCAGCTGCCTGGTGCAGGGCTGCCCCTGATAGGCTGCGGCTGTTGCTAGGGGGAATTAGCATGAATTTTTCCACATACAGACTTGGTGATTGAATGATAAAAGCTGACTGGAATTAGAGATTCAGTTCAGTATTATGCAGATTTATATCCCTCAGGTTTTTTTTTTCTCTGTCAAATGCATAAAAAGGAGCAGAAGACACTTTCTTTCCATTTATTTTTGACCTATTTTTTTTTCCAGGGGAGGGCAGAAGTGTTGTGAATTTTTGATCATCATTTACTATTTGAGCCATTGAAATGATATGACAGTGGGCATGCATCTTTAATGTGTGGGAGATTCAAATGATGTCTCTTTGGAAGAAAATGAAATGAATATATTTTGCCTTCTGTTATGTTGCCTCTTTCTATTTGAAACTATGTCAGATTCCCTTATCTGTAAAGGGGAAACATATATCAGGTTTTATTACATAACACCACTCTTGCCTATTTTTAGCTATCTATATTCACAGAATTAGTCCTGTGTTTATGTTGGTGGATGAAATTAATCCCCAGACTATGTCTCCTATATGCAGAGATAGATGCCAGGGTATGTGTCATGTTCATCTGAAAAAGTGTTTACATATTACAGATGTATCAGCACTGCATACCTAGCAGAGAACTGATGCCTGGCCTGTAAGCAGATCCATTAGAGAACCTCTTCTGGATTTTTGAGTGTTTTTAAGGCTTTGGTTTGAGGTTTGATTCTCTAGATGGCCCCTTTTTTATTTATCTGCATCTGCCTAAAATAGTGTTATCTTTTCAGAGAACTCTGTGCTCCCTCAGGAAGCAAATAAAAACAATACTCAGTGAAGAATCCTTTGATGTAATTATGAATATTTCCTTTGTTATTATCACTAATTATAGAAGGTCTTTGTTTAAATCACAGTTCCCCTCTGTGTGATCCTTTACCTTGCAAAGAAGTTACAATTTAGTGCTTATAATTTTGAATTATTTTTTCATGGCAATGCATCATGACACACACTCGAAGATGTGGGAATTTTCAAATAAGAGGTAGTTTAGGATCAGGGAGAGGGACCCAAAAATCTTTGGAATGGCAAAATAAAAAATGTGATTCAGTGCTGAAAAGCAGTGAGCTCATTTTGTGTCTGAAATGGTTTCATTTGAAATACTTGGATAAGTGAGATACCTTTTAGAGAGGTGTGAGCAGACTGCACATCGGTTGGGATGGCCATCCACCTCTCTGGACACAGAGCTCCCCTGACTTGGCCCCTGGAGTTTCTCGGGAGGGTATGAAGAGGAAGGAACTGGAAGTGGAGACATGCATTTGAATGCATTTAGTGGTTGAGGCAAAGGATTCAATTCCTACAGATTTGAATTTCCTATGTCTCTTTCCTGGCCTTGATTCATTAGTGAAACTCACACCACTTCCTTCTCTCCTCCTTCCTGACGGTCCCATGAAAGGAAAGTGAAGAGAGGCACTATATGATGCCCAGTAATTGTATTCTCCTTGGCTGTCCCTAGAGGTGACTCCAGAAAGTCAAACTGCAGTTTTGGTCCCACTTCCCTCAGCAATATTCTCTTGATCAAAGCTTGATCTCTTGATCCTCTTTCCTGCGGGGTACTGTCATGGGCTATGGCTTCCCACCTGGGTTGTGGTTTTCACACTGGTGTTCCAAACTTATCTCTGCATTGTGTTGTCCGCTGAGCTTCTCCTCAGTTGCTTTCCCCTTGATGAACCTGTTCAAGAGAAAAGGACTGGAGCATGGCCAGGCCCATCCCAGTGCCTCCTCAGTGGCTGGTACCCAAGTGAGCAGCCTCTTTGATAACAGAAGGGAATTACTGTCATGAAAGTCAGTTCCTTCTAGGAAAAGTCAACTTTGCTCTTGGGATGCTAGGCAACAGCCAGCCTTTGCATGCAATTGTCTGTTTAGGTTCTTGCCCTCATCAGTTGTAGCCAGTTGTAGTTTCATCCAGTTCATCTGGGATATTAGCGAACTTGGACTTCAGCTAATCAAAATTTTAGCAGAAACCTATTTTCTAGAAAAATTATGTGAGTGTCATCTTACTTTGGTATATTCCTGCTAAGAAGGAGGAAGTCCAAAGAAAAGCACCGAACAATATAAAGTGTATACTCTGTGGAAGAGTGGTATCCTTGAGGTTTCTTTGGGACAGTGCAGTGTCAAATCAGACAGTTTAACAAACCATCAAGTAACATATAGAAAATGCAGTTCAGCAGAAATTGTATTCAACATTAGGTTACTTTTCTAAATGTCTCTTTAGTGGGAATTATTCCAAATAAATGAATGTGTGAATAATCTGATCGTACTGCTTTGGGTAATTATGAGTAGTAGAAATATGGAGGTAGTGAAACAAAACCAAAATCTGAGCGTTGTGTGTGTGTACAAAGCATAAGAAACAGGATGCCAGAGGAGTTCGAAATATATGTCTGTGTTGAAAATATTGTCAAATGTGCACATTCCTTTGAAAAAAACATGTTAATAATTTTCTAATGACCTCCTCTGAGGTTTCTATTGTTGCAACAACTTACACCTCCTGCCTTGAGGTTGCTTACCTACAAAAGATTGTGTTGTATTGTTCAACATTCTTGTACCATGACCTTTCCTGTGAGCTATGAAAGATCTATTATGCTGAGTTTCATGCTCTAGGGTGGCTGAGTGAGTGCTGATATAGTGGTAGCATATGCAGGCAATAATTTATATCTTTTTTTCCAGCAAAAGACCCACAATCCTGCCTCCATTTACAGCTGTGTACATGCTTGGTGTATTCCTGACCTTGGCTGATCATGGATTTGTTGCACATTTTGTGATGTCATTGCAATTTTCTGTTTTTCTGAAAATGATCAGAGAATACAGGATATAGAGCAACACATCTGGATTCCCACGAAAGGATTACAGCCACCAGGAGTGAGTTGACTCCCAAGCTTCACCTTCTGCTAGGACCATAAAGATCGGTTCTTTTGCAGCAAATGTCTTTTGCTTCTGTTTTCAAATAAAAAGTGCAAGGAATTGGATTTCTTTAAACACTGGCAGTTGGCACATTCCCTTTATTGCAATAGAGTAGGGAATACAAATGTTTTATGAATTAAAATAGTCCTTACAAGATTGTTTTTCTGTGACATAATTCTGTAACATAACACTGTCATCCAGGAGCAGTGTTATTGTGGCTCCCACATTCATGCTTTTCCTGCATCCACAGATGTGTGTGCATGTACACTCAGAAATGCTGGATACATGTAGTGTGTGTGAATGTATATACAAGACACAAGCAAAACTTGCACAACTACAACACTGAAGCATATCGTATGTAATCACAGTTGTCTCAGAGTAGTACCAAAACCTCTGCCTCTAGATGTATGATGATGGTTCGTGTATGAAAAAAAGTGACTTCTCATAAAATCCATGCAATTCTGTCATGTAGCATAACCATTGCATTAATGCTGTCACCCCATTCACCACCAGCAACAACAAAAAAAATCATGATACAGAAAAGATAGTGTGGTGAAAAGTAGGGTGTACCTAGATAGATTGGTTTCATAACCACTTGTGACCTTTTTGTAGTCAATAGCAATGTAAGATGAAATGCATAATGGCCTGTTTCAGAGGGAGAGATATATTTTATATTATGGTTAATTCTTCCCTCCTGCTTTTAGGCCACACCTACTTCAAAAGTGAATCCAGACTCAGATCTTGACAGAGATCATGACCCTGTTGAAACCAATGGCTGTTTTATCCTGGAATTTAGTGGAGCCAGGTTTTCATCTCCAGTATTTTCCCCAGAATATGTCTTTTTTTTTGTGCTCTTGCTCCAAAGTGTGGCGTTTCTATTTCTACATTTATTTTAACTCTGTTCCTCTGGAAATGCTTTGAAACCTTACTTTATATACTATAAGTTTGCTCTTGAGTGTGAGAAAATGTGGGGAAATATCACTGCCAAGCAGATAAAGTTGAGTTGTGGTTAGTCTCCATAGTTATGGGTTTTTGTACACTTCTGCTTTCATCATGAAATGTCTTTAGTCTTGATGAAATGGAACAACAAGTGAAAAAACAAATATGCCATGGAGAATATGATCTCTAACAGGCTGCAGAAACTCAAATAATGAGATGGCTTGTGTCTTGATCTACAAAGCTAGGGCTCATAGAAATGTAGAGGAAAGCAGAACACAACAATCTTTAAAAATAAATGCTTTCTAGCTCTCCTGGAACTTATGCTGTTATCATCATTTAAGTTAATGGTGTATTCCTTTTTCTTTTCTTTTCTTTTTTTTTTTTTTTACACTTCAGTGTTGCATAAACAGTACTCACACCAATATTTAATGAAGTTATTAATTTGGAGGTAGGTACACCACAGGTGTGTAGGGGTTTGTCATGCTTTGTTATATACAGACACAGTAATTAGGCTTTTTTGAGGTATTTTTTTAATATATATTTCAAGGTTAGAGGCATTTGAAATAATGGCAGTTAGTAAAATACATTGTTGATAAATGTTGTGCAATATTTGTATCATTCAGAAAACGTGTGGACTGGAAGAGGTGCTGCATACTTGGTTTGGTTATTGTTGAAACAAATGACTGATGACTCTTAGTTTAAATGTCCTGTTCATGATCTCTAATGGTGGCAAGGTATTATAGTTCTCACCTGCAATTCCTGTGTGTGTGCATGGGCACACATAATGCACCATTTTAGCTGAGCTAAAATTGCTGGTGAAGTCATCTACAGCAGCTCTTCATATTACTTCTTTGAAATCCAAACCTACAGTTGTTTACGACTTACAGATGGGACCACACAAGTTCTATTCTTTTTTTTTTCCCCAATGGTTGGTAAGATTATGTCCCTTCATGAGTTTTATGGATACATCCTTTTTATAAAAGAGCAGAAATTCCAGTGCACTTCAGTGCCCTATTTGCGCTGTCACAGCCAGTTGATCTTGTTTCTATCAAGTGTTTTCTGTTAATATCCATGCTTGTCTTTGTATTGAATTTTGATTTCTTGGCATTATACTCACCATTCCCAACTTTTTTGTGGTGCCTATATTTGTAGTGTCAGTTCACGCTTGATATGAGTTTATCTGAACATGAGACATGAAGGTTAAGCACTCCCTCCGAAATGTTTTCCATGGTTTTATGAGAGTAAACACATTTCTTTTAGAAGCAGGAAGTGAATTGGCAGGCCAAGGAGCCCAAGCAGACAGATGATGTTTGAATTCACAAATCAGATATTAGTGTTACAATACATTCCTAAGAAGCTGTTATAGTTGGAAAGGGGCAGGCAAAAATCTTATTGGCTTTTGCTGCCAGGACCCAATGAATGAGGGGTGGAGTTTAGGCCCCTGTTGTGAAAGGGGTCTGGGTGTCAGGTATCAGGTATCAGGTGTCACTGTTCCACCCATTTTCCTGCCAGACTCTATAAAA
>VZRW01000391.1:16400-54980 GCA_013398125.1 Aegotheles bennettii
TACCAGCTCGCCACGTGGCCTGCAGCATTCCAACTGCATCGGGTGCTGGAGTTTTGGACTCTTTTCTTCCCCTTGGCTTTGCAGTGAAGGACCTTTCAGCAGCCTGTATCGCCGGTCATCTGAGCTTGGGTTGTATATATTTGTATATATGCATTTTCCCTTTCTCCCCACCTGTTACTATTTCTCCCTGTGACATTAAATTTGTTATTAGTTTTCAATTTTCCAACCGGAGCTGGTTCTTCCTTACTCCCCTTCTAATTTTTGGGGGGGAGTGATAGAAACAAAACTCTGTCTGGTTTGTGGCTTGCCCTGGCCGTTTGCTAAACCAGCACAGAAGCAGAACAGGGAACTAATGCTGTGCAGATCAACTTTGTTTTGTGTCTTCAGACAGTAGATCATCTGAAATCAGAGCTATGAGGCCAAGTGAAAGCCTGGCACTGGTGGAGCTGTTGGAGAGCTGAGCTGACTGGGGCACAGCGCCTGCTTGCACAACTCCAAAGGGATTCTCTAAAATTCAACTGCTGCCAATAGTTGGTTGCTCAGCCCAACTGTCACTGTTTTCAGTTTGGTGGTGATTGTAAGGAGAGGTAATACCCTTTATTTAAACCATGTCTCCCATAACCTGGTCTTCTTGATAGTGTTGGTAGTCCTGGCTGCCTCATATTAGTGTTTACTTTAAAAGGAGTTTGGAGCATACAAAAAAATCACAAAACAGACAGAATTTTGGAACAGCAGTGTTCTGTAGTTTAAGATTTCTAGATGGGTTGGTCATTTCCATTGCAGAGAAAGTTAGAAGAAATGTAAGGCAGGGAAGTTCTGGCTCTACCCCAGTGCTGCGTGATGGAGACCAATAGATTCAGTTAAAATTCTAGGCTGACCTCAATCACTTCCTTACAACACTGCAAATCACATCAGGAGGAGAACAAAGAGAAAAAGAGCACTTTTTTCTCAGGATGAAAAATCTTTTTAATAAATACAGTTTTATGGGGTTTGTTTCACCCTTGATGAGTCAGCTCAGTGCTCTTGTATACATTGATGATATATGCAATAGGAACTCAGCATGTATTCACTGGTCTTTCTTGTAATGTTTTGTATTACCAAAACAGTTTTTGTACCTGAAACTTTGTATGGTAGGCTGAAAAGCAGATCTAAGCAATCAGAACAGTAAATGTGTGATTTCTCCTGAAAAATATTTGCATTTTAAGACATTATGCCAGCATACTTTGACAACAGAGGCAGATGTGAAAAGCTTTAGGAGAAAATAACATCATCTGACATTAATTCATGAGAAACTGATGTATTATTGAAGAAAAGTCATTCCATAATGTGGCTTTTTTTTTTTTTAATTATATTGATGGTTACAGTTGCTAAGATCGAATGAAAAGAACTGAGCATAAATGCAAATTCAGTAGTAAATATCCCTGTGGAACGTAAAAGTCCTACAAAAGCAGTTTCTTGGTTATTTCCCAAAGTGAAATGATAAGTTTTATTTAAATAGAATTCTGTTATTATTTGTGAAAGTTACGGCTTTTTATGTAAAAGTTGTTCTCTTGGTGGAAAGTGTGGTTTTTTGTTATATACTTATATTGTGATTTAGGCCAAAGTTGCATGGTCAGAATTCACAAGCTGACGAGTAATTCCCATATGAATGAAAAACTCATGATAGAAGTGAAATGTATTTTTGGGGTAGTTTTGTCACCATGTGCTTTGTTCACAGAGCATGTATGCAATTTTACTTCCCTGAATGTAGACAAAAATCATCAGAGAGCTGTTTGTTTGTTTTCCAGAAATACCCCAAATGGGCATAACTACAAGGGATGTTCAGAAGAAGCTCCATCTTTCCAGTGTCACCATCCTCATTGCTCTTGCATGCCCTCTTTGCTCTCACATGCTCTTTGCTTGCTTTGTCTGAAATTATCTTACTCCACTGGTCTACAACCAGAAAAAAACCCCCAGCCTTCTGTTCATCCACTAGATTCAGTTCTGCACAGGCGCCAAGCATTGTACATCTTGGGTTGTCACACCTATTATGTGGAAATGTTTTTAAACATTTGGTTCCCCTTGTCATTGAGCCATAAGTACTTAACATACGCCCTGGTTTTTATAAGGTCTGTGACTGTTTCTAGATTTTAGATGGTACCCATGCCTTCCTGATAGCCACTAGAATATAGATCATATTCAAGCATGCACATACACGATTTTTTAGAAGGGATGAAGTGCTTTTTGTCATTCCTTAATCTTACATCAAAGGTTAAAAAATGCGTTTTTTTTCTCTGTGAGCTGAATGGACATCAGAGATTCTTCTCTTTCTTTGGGTCCCACAATACTGCTTTGAACTGTCTTTTAAGGAGATGAAAAGGGTGTAGTAGCTTTAAAACCATAAACTTTGCACATTACTGAAATAAATGGTTGTCCTTTTTATTCTGTGGTCCAGGTCGAGATAATACACAGAACTAAAAAATGTGGATGTCTTGTATTGTATTGTATTGTATTGTATCCTGACTTTACAATGTGTCTGTGTCAGTTTAATTTTGGGGTCTGGAAAAGAAGTCATGCTGAAAAGGCCCAGTGTATTGATGCATGAAAACTGAAGGAGTTGCTCATTTTTATGATCTGTGCCTTTGACATACACGTAACATAAGAAAATATTGGAAAACATAAAAAGAAACGTACTGGAAAACACACACCTAAGTATGAGAAATTCCTTCAATTCAGGGTGTGTTCATACAAAGTGAAATTTCTGCAGTGTGGAAAGCATTAAACCTGATCCAGGAAAAATGTGAGGTGCCCCAGCCATTGAGATGTGAATCTCTTTAATCCACACAAGCATTAGAAAAATCTGAAACATGTGAAAGTTTAAAAGCTGCAAAGCCATTACATGACTCTCTTATTCATTTTTCAAATATTGTAACTTCTACTGAACTGTGAAAAGACTGTTTCTTGTATTTTTTTTTTTCAGAAGCGGTAGCTCGGTCACTTACTAATATGTTATTGCACATTGTGAAGCTGAAAGTGAGTTTCACTTGTTTGTATCTACTTGGACACAAATTCTTGATTTATTTTTGAACATTTATGTAGCATTTCAATAGTTGGTAACTTGCAGCTTTTCAGCAGTTGCTGTTAGGGAGGGGGAAAAAGGCAAGACTGAGTACAATTTTTAATTTTTTTTAAGATCCCAATCAATTTCACAGTAAGTTTAGAAGTAATTTTAATGGCTAGCTCTAACTTTGCATGAGGGCTTTTTAACTGCATGTCTGCTAATTAAAAAAACCCTCACCCTAACAAAACCAAAGCAACACAAAATACCTTTTTTCAGCTTAACTTTACAGCTCTGAAATACACCAAAAGGGCCTTCCAATTTGGGGAAAACTTACTTCAGAGAAAATTAGAAGTTACTGTTTGTAAAGGCACAGACCTGGTTGGTAACAGAAGTGCTCAGCCCAAGGATTTCCCACTATTGACAACCCTCTAAAGTGCATATATGCTTAACTCCAAGGGTCAGAATCTCCATGTCTGGCCCCAGGCTGTCCTTGTGCTGCCACAGCAGCCAAGCCTCCTGCAGAGGCTTGGGCAGCCTGGCAGATCTGGCTTTCCCTCCATGGGAGTATTCATTTGTTTTCCATCTGCAGTTGTAGTCTTAGGCTTATTTTTGATACCTTTGCCCTTGCTGTGGTCAGTTAAAGCAGCCCTCAAGTTTTCAAATAGTTGTCTCTCACTGGGATATGAGTCATGCTTTAGACTGTTTGCTCAAATGAAGTACTTTTTGAGATAAAGTTGCTGGGGAGGGGAGGTCCCATGTGTCTAATGGTTTTGCTCTAGGAGCTGCCAGGGATGTAGTGTTACACTGCAATATGTCTGAAACGAAATCAGATCTTGATATATAGCGTAACAGGATTGCTTAAGGGCAGGAAGAACAGAAAGTTTCATACTGATTTGCCATTTGAAAAACAGCCACAAATTTTAGTCAGCGAAACTCCTGTGAGAAGATAGTGTAGTAACAAAAAGAAGTTGGAGCTGGTTTTGAAAATGACATTCAACTGCAGCCTCTGACAAACAGACTTTTTGAGTCCCCTCCCCACAAAAAATGTCTTCTACACTTAAAAAGACAGGGAGAGGCCTGTTTTCCACATGAAAAATAGTTGGCAACCTGACTTTTATTGACTTGCCAAAAGGTGTATCAAAAGAACTGAGGTAATCCACTGATTTCAGAGGTGGCAAAGCAAAAAAGCACAAGTACTCTGTGGGCTAGAGATGGAGGTGACTGCAGGAGGGGAGGGGAGTGTCAGCCGAGAACTCCAGGATCTCTGGAGAAGACCATGTTCTCAAGCAATACTCATCATTTAGAGTTATAAAACCTAAACAAAACAAATGTCTCAAACCCGTGCCAAGACCCAAAGAGTTTAAAGGTAAACATTAGATAGGGTTTAGCTGTAGTCATTCTGTCTGCTGCTGCCAAGGCATTGCAGCACAACAAAGGACTGTTGATCAAAAAGGTCATGTAGAAGAGGGCTGGGATTGTAGAAATCAATTTTTTTAAAAAAAAGCCCAAACAAGACAAATCCAAAAATAGTAACTCAGAGATGAATGGAGTTCTGTACATCAGGCATTTCTCACATGCATTCTTTTTAGTTGTCTGTGTAGATACAGTGAATATCTAACTCTCTTGGTTTGTATGGTGACATCCCCCCATAGTCTCCAGAGCTTGAAATGGTGAGTAATTACATGTGTCCTTCTAAATAAGATGGAAAAGGTGGTAAAAGAAAACATGGTGCTGTGCTTGGGTTTTGACTTGCTGCTCTTCTACTCTACATGTCTTGCAAGGACATTTAAGGCTGCCCACACACATGGTGGTAGCCAGTGGCTACTGACTTATTCTAGTATTTAGACCTTCACATAGTAGCAGCAGCTGCTAAGGGATAAAATATGAACAACCTTCTGTTATCTTGATCTTCAGCAAAAAGGCTTCCTGCCTACCCTGCCCCGAGGTTGTGGGAAAGGGGAATAACTCTCTGTAGCTGGGATTGATCTGCAAGTTGTCAGCCTCTCATATCCTGAAAAATATTAATAAAGAGCAATTTACTCTTGCGAGGCTACTGTAAAAAGATTCTAAGATACAGAGATTCTACTGTCATCTGGAGATGACAATCTGCTAAGTGTGTTTGTGTGTTTTGGGGGCAAGCAGAAAAAGAGCATTCCCTGTGAATGACAAGTGCCAATCTCATAATGTCGTATTACCATTACAGATGAATAAAGAAAAAGGCCCATTATGTTATATCTAACTAGAAAGAAACCTAACAAAGAAATACACTGTGGTGTTAGTGAGAGGAAGGATAGACTTGTGGTTAGAGCACAGGAGATGTTGGTTCAAATTTCTGGCTCTGCAAGACTCTGTGACCTTGAGCAGCTGTCATGCTTCAAAACAGCAGTAGCACCCAGGCTGGGAGAGAGATTTCCTAGAGATATGAGTTCCTATTTAGGCAATAGGAACTCAAATGGGTGCCTAAGTGGCCAGATCTTCAAGATGGGCAAAAAGTTCTTTTGAAAATCTACAATAAAAGTAGGAACTGCAGGACTTAAGGATTTGGAGTCTTTTTTTCTTTCTTCTTCTGATGCTGGTTATGAGCATTTGAGAATCTAATCCTTGAACCCCCTTGGGATTTTGACTCTCAGTCATCTTAAGGCTGGGTTTCCCAGCTGAAAATGGAGATAACAATGTGTCCTTTATTTTACTGTTTTCCAGTTTTGTCTGTCAAGGCTCTGGCGGCAGGGACTGCCTTCTAAAATATACAGGTATTTGACCCTAATCTTCAGGTATTGGGAGAAATGGGGACTTTAGGCATCTTTGTGATGAAAAGGAATAAATAAATGATGGTAAAAGTGATTTTTAATGAGTGATGAACTCAGCTCAGTAGTGTTTAAACTGGTTTTGCTTGTTACAGAAAGAGAAAACAATATGCATCAGATTCAGGATTTCTTCAATACTTGGCAATGTTGAGATCCAGACTTATGGGTTAAACACTTCTCTACCCAGAGTTAGATTAGAGTCTGTGTTGAAGTATGTTTTCAATTATATTCTGTTAGAAAAGTAATGCTGAAATTTATCTTAAGTTGTCATGGTGCTTCAAAGCATGGGCTTTTCCTCTCTCTAAGTCCTTGAACAAACGCAGGATGTGTTGAACCAAAACTGTTTCCAATTAAGTTGATGTATTCTGTTCTTTAATGTTTCGGGACTTCAAGTGTAAGTTAAAGAAAAATCTTATAGCCAGAAGGATGATTCAGATAAAATCCCCTAGAAAGCAGTCATTTGCCTGAATTTTTGTGGCTGTACCATATCAGGTCCTCAGGTAGCACAAGGCGTGACACATAGCAATGAGCTTTCACTGAAACTCTGCTGGCTGACATTGACTGGGCATCCAGCTCTTCTCTGTGTCAGGGCACTGAATATGAAGCATATGGGTTAAGGGAAATAAAAGTAATTCCAGTAAATTTCTTTGTTGCTTGTATCCAATGTAAATTTTTCTTGTAGTAGAACAAGTAGAACAAGGGTTTTCCTTGCCTAACTGAAGCATTCCTTTTCATCACCCATCATTTTGTGGAGTGCTATCCTGAAAACTTCTGTCATGTTGAAGATTAAAATGGGATTAAGAGTGAGTGATGGGTTTTTCAGGTAAATTTGTGTACACAGACAGCCCAGTGATTGTTCAGATTCATTTCTCCAGCTCAAGACAAACACTTGCATGTTTA
This sequence comes from Aegotheles bennettii, assembly GCA_013398125.1. Taxonomy (NCBI): domain Eukaryota; kingdom Metazoa; phylum Chordata; class Aves; order Caprimulgiformes; family Aegothelidae; genus Aegotheles; species Aegotheles bennettii. The sequence goes on from VZRW01000391.1 coordinate 23,145, forward strand.
CATTTGACATGCACATTTGTCAGTTCTTGGAGCTGCAGGGATCCCTGAACAAACCACCTTAGCAGACTTAGGTATATTCTTTCTTGTGTGTGCCACTTCCATCCCTGCTCCCCCTGCACAAACACTTCCCTGCTGAACCCTAGCCAACAATGTTATGCCAGAACTTAATTTGACTCACTGATATTGACTGCTTCGCAGTGCCCAGCCTGCTCATTTTTTTTTTCCCTCAAGGCCAAATGTAAGACTACTCAGAATGCCTACTCAAACTGGTTTTGGCAAAGGTAAAATATATGTGGAGTAAGGTTTATTGTGGACAAAGATACTACTGAAGGAATCCTCCTACCATTGTTCCCTTAGTTGGGAGAAGTTTGTTCAGGTATTCAGTAATGCATTGACCATCTGTAGGGAGCTATACAGAAAAAATATTTATAAATTACCAAGTAGCTTTGCTGAAGATCAGAATGTTTCTTCAACTTCTCATCACAAAAAGAATCTTATCTGTCTTTTTATCATTAATGCAAACTGTCATGCATTGTATGTAGGACTGTGAAGAGACAGAGGCTGTAAGAAGAGAAAATCTTGGATTTCAGTTTCCTACTTGGATTTGGTGTGTTTAATACCTGTGTTAAACAATCAGGTCATTTAGAAGTTGAAATATCAAGTCGGGTTATGGATCCAAGTTATCTAGTTGGCCATAACTGTGAACCTACTTACACTTGGTTCTCTTAAAACTAGGTGCTACTTACTTTGGTACTCTTAAAAGACCACTTTGATATCTGGCCCCTGAAAATGTAAGAAAAAAATCATGGTGATATTTGCTTGTATTATCCATGACAAGTATGCTGTTTCCCTTGTCTGTGTTTGTAATCTTAGCAGTCTGTTCTTTTCATAGAAAGAGGGTGTGCTTGTCTCTTAGTATAAATAAGAAAATCCAAGAAAAATAACCACAGTGTGACTAGGTTTCCCTTAGAGCTGGGGATAATATTATGGATCCTCTCATAATGAGGAATAGAAAAAAAGACATTTATTTTGCTTTGGAAAAATGTGAAATATCATATTTCATTCTGGAAACCTGCAAATTTTATGCTCTGTATAGAAAAATGCAAATTTTATGTTCTGTGTAGAACTGTATCCTGGTTGCCAATTTGAATTGATTATTGACTGGCTGAGTGAGTCCTGTCCACTTTCTAAAACACAGGAGAAATATATTTCAGTGAGATGACAAGCTGAGACTATTCATGTGAGCAGATTTTTAAAAAGAAAAAAAAGGTTAAACATACTTAATGACACAGTAGCAAAATCATTCACTTTAAATGGACAGATGCCTGACTTAAAAAGAACAAAGAAATCTCATTCCAAGCCAATAAGTCTAAGACATTTTCATTTAAGGTCTAACATACATTGAAGAGTTTATTTGACATGCTTATTATTCACTCTATTCTGAAATTACTATTTCAGAATCTATTTTGAAATTACTGTGTTGCTCCTGTAAATGTTCTAGTTTCCTCCAAAGGACTAAATAACTTTCACAACTAACTATATATATTGCCTGATACACACACAATGAAAAAGTGCAACATGTTTATATAATCCTTTTCTTTCTACAATCCTTAAAACTTATTTAGAGGAGAAATCACAGCTGCTTTTGTCTGAAGAACATTGGTGTTTTTGTGACTGACAAATACAAGTGGCAACCTGACTCAGCTTTAACAGCAGTGACCTAGATTTTGCAAAAACAGACATTATCTCAGTAGTCATAGAGAAGACATTTGAATGCTTCAGTTTTGCATAAGTGAGACTGTATGCAGACAGATTATACGATAGGAAGCAGATCTCTAATAGAACTGTTGTGCTGTTTGAGAGACACAGTTTAAATATTATCAGGAGCTTTCCAAGCATGGAGCAAATAGGGCATATCAGTAAGTAGTGTGGATGAGACAGTGAAGTTAAGGAATTTACACTGGCTTACCTTAGAGAAGACTGGTTCCAGTTGCAATTGATAAATGTTTATAATAGGACAAAAGACAGCTAGGGCATTACAGAAACACTGGTGTCTTTTGAGAGAAGGACAGCATTTTGAACAATCCCTTTGATATCCATTTTGACAGAAAAACATGTCTGTTGTGACAAAAGCACCCTTGCACAAGGTATTTGAGGCCAACACATTATGAGCTGGGGGCCCAACTCTGAAGATTGTCTGATGACTCCAGCTGTAGCCAGCTAACACTATGTTACCTCAGTGAGCTATTCAGGTTCCTAAAGTTATATACGCACCAGAAAAACTTTGATGGGTCAGAGATTAAATTACTTCGTCTCTTTCATCCTTCCTTTCTTCCTTTCCCCTTCCCTTCCCCTCCCCACCCTCGGTCTGGCTTTCCAAAGAGTCTATATTGACTTTTGGCCATAAATTATCACTGCGACAATGATGGACAGAAACTTTCAACGTGATACTCTTGTACACTGGTTAGATTTTTACATACTTTTTCTAACAAATAACACCACTGCTGTCAGTTTTTGATTGTCTATGCTAAAAGCATGCAGAGAATAACACCTCAGCATTTTAAGGTCCTCAAATAGTTGCATGAATTCAACAACATATAAATGACTACTATATTGCATCAAAAAATGCCCACATTTGGGCTCAGTTAGGGCTGTATTTAAAGCACTAAAAAGAGATCCATTAGTGCCTAAGGGCTTTAAGCTGAGTCTTTACAGAAATTCATGGATGAGTTTATTTGGAAAACATTGACTGGCACTGAAAAACAGAAGCTGGACAAAATTAACAGCGAATCCTCTCAGCAAAGTAGATTTGTTGACTGTCAGTTGCCCTAGATTTTAGACTGTTGCTGAGCATCAGTGGCTCAGAGAGTTGGGGAAATTAGCCTCTTGTTGTGAGAATAATTGGATTCCATTTGGGGAACTTTCAAACTTTTAATATTTTAAATATTAGAGTGAAGGAAAAGTGGTTTCTTTTCACTACTATGTTTGAAGGGCTGGAGAGTATTTTCTTTCTCTGGTTTAATGCCTAATTCTCCTCAAGGTATCTTAGCATACATGCTGCTTCATAAAGGCCACCTTTTGTTGTTCTTACTGAAGCACCTCCCTCCCCAGAACACCCTCTAAGTGGGTCAGTAAAAACTGGCACAGTGAGAACAATGACTCTAAATGGAAAAACAGATATAACCTCCAAGCATCCCAAAAGCACACATCCCACTTCAACATCCCTCTCTTTTATCATAGGTAGGGTTTCAGTGAGGCTTGAGAATATCAGAAGAGTAAAACCAGGATTGGTTTTTTTTTAAAAAAAGTAATAAAAAACTTCCACTACTTCCTCTTGAGGATCTGTAATGTTTTCTGCATGTCTGTAGAGGGGCTGTATTTGCAGTAGTAAGTCTTTTTATCTCAGATATAGTGCCAAACAAAGGGATTTTTCTTCCCTTTTATCCTTCTAAACTGAGTTTATGGGAGGTCTCCATTTTTTTCTCAACCCCAAACCGATACAGATAATTCATGTCCTCTTTGATTGTTTCCAGTACTTCATGAATAGCTGTTAGTATTAATGATCCTTCAATCCTATATTCGAATGGACCACTACCCATGCCCCATACACTCTGTAGGATATATGTCAGGGCATGCATATTAATTAGGCAGAATTGTGTAAGCAGTTTTTTCCAAAACCATCAGGGTCAGGTAATCACTCAGACATTACATAATAAAAGTTCATAAGTTGAAAAGAATGTTCTCAATCATTTATGCCCAGTAAAAGAGAGGTTTTAAAAGTACAAAGGGAAATTATATTTCCTGAAATTCAGAACTGAAGCATTCCCCTTAGAAGTAACACAAATTACTACAGTTCATAATTTAACTGAAAAGGCTCATATACATGTGGATATACAGGCATGTGTACACATCTATATCTATCTCTGCATTTTCTAGAAGTTGGTTTAAGAGCTTAGACTGGAACAAATCCGGCTGCTAGAGAGAGCTCCCCTGCGTTTAGTGAGACACTGCATGACCACAAATGCTAATCCACACAGCTAAGATAACATCACACTTCAGTGACCGCAGAAGGATTTGGTTTTGATGTGAGATGTGGAGGTAGAAGAAGTGCATCGATTTGGGTGTCAGTGAGGCTATAAAATCCAGACTATAATGCACTGCAAGGGAGAAGGGGTGAAAAACCACTTGAAGATGTAATGTTCACAGGGACAAAGTGAGGGATCCAGGAGGAAATATGCTTACGGCCCTGGAAGAGAGTCTAAATGAATGTTCAGAAGAATGCATTTTTCTGCTTATCCAATATAAATGGCAGAGGGGATTTTGGAGACTGGGTCCTAGATATGTGGAAACTTGATGTGTTATTCCTGATTACATTGATATAACTCATGCTATGTGGCTTAAATGAACAGTTATGAAAATTGAGGATTGGAATTTGACTTAAAATCAAATTTAGTTTTAGTTTTAGTTATTTTCATTGTTACAATGCAGTAGCTTTTAATCAACTCCACACAATTAAACATTCTCTTTCTGACACAAGCTGAAATAACTAAAACAGCAGTTAAAAATATAATTAATAATTTTAAAGTGCTGAAGAAGACGTAGTTCATTATTTGATTTGAAGTCAAATTCCAAGTGCACTTTATCATTCATCTTCCCTTTTTATAGAGAGTTCATTGCAGAAAGACGGGAGGGTGGGCAGGGAAGATGAGGGGAGAAAATGGTGCTTCCAGCAGATTCCATAAAATTATGCAATTTTTTCTCAAAGATTGAGGTTGATCTTTCATAGTTATACTTGGAACTTAATCTGCCTTGATTTATAAAGGGTATTAAATTTTCTTTTCTGAATTTATTCCTGCACTTCCAGTATAAAATTTTACAGTCGGTATTCTCTCCAGACCTGAGTATTTTCATGTCATTTTACCTTTCTTCATACGTAGAACATGCAGTGATGATTAAACTGACAGAGCATCACTGTTTGCTCAGAAACAATACCCATTCACCCCAAGCCCTTCCTTTGCAAAATCTGAAAGCATTGCATTATATTTATCTGCTTTGTATCATCTTCCCTCTTGTATGGGGTAATGCCACTTTCTAAAAGGCAAGTAAGTTCTATGAGGAGTTCTGAGTAGAGTTTTGCATCAGTTCAGTATTTTGACTTGAAATGAAAGGATGATTTTTCAGTCAAAGTTCTTTTTCTTTGGAAGAAAAGGTGAAGATTCCACTCACAAAGTTTGAAAGGCAGATTGACTTCATGACCAAACTGTTCATGTTGTAGAGAAAGTGCCTGTTGGCAGAGACGCATCTAAGCAATTCTTTCAAAAAAGTCTACAGTCACATTAATGCTGTAAATAAAACCAAGCTTCTCCAGTGTTACTAGATTTACATAAATCTCAAGGTCGGTGTTATTAGCAAAGATTTTACTGGTATTAGTAGAACCCTATAGGAGAATTTGTATTATTTGTAAAATTGAGGCAAATTCCTTTCTGACTCCTCTTGAATAATTTTTACTGCTTTTGCACCTCATTTGCCATTCTTGAATGCTATCAGGTAGCCAGTTCTTCCTTTCTTCTTCACTATCTTTAACTCTTATGATGAACACAAACTAAACCCCTTTTTAGCAGACTCTTTCTGATCCTTTCAGGCAAAGAAGGCCCTAAAGCAAACAAAAAGAGATCATTGTCACACAACAAGTTGTGGAACTCACTGCAGGTGGCAGTTTTGGAAAACAAATTTAAAGCATTTTAAAGTATGAATATCTGTTCTGTTTGTGCAGAACAGGCCCACAGTAATGTCCAATGTGATGGCTGCATCCAATATCCACTCCAGAAGGTCCATCACCTCGTGCCTACAGAGGACCTGAGAATAAGAGAGCTGCTTATCTCAAATTGTCTTGAACATCTCTCACTTGCCATTGTTAGAAACATGATGATGGACCAGATAGTTCTTTATAGAGAACCAATCAGTTCCTGTGAAAAGAATTCCTTCTCCCCTCAAGGCCCAAATCTGCCTGCTCAAATACATATTTGAGCTGTGTTGTCAGTGTCCAGTTTAGACTGAAAATTCTTTAGGGCAGGAGTAATAACTTCCTTTTAATGACTGCCCTGTATGTAAAGTCAAGGGCATAAATAATCATAACACTAAATACAAGGAAAAGTCCAGTTCTGCCCTCGTATAAGTGAGAATTGGAATGCATTTTCTGGCATAGGCTTCTTTATGATTTGCATCAGTGGTTGTCTATAATAATCATTTTCATAGTAATTTCTAATTTTTCTCACTGAAAACTGAAATGGAGTGTCGTTTTGTGATAGTCATATTTTTTTCTTATGTACTTGACTTTTTCAAGTCTAATGGTTAATACTCAAATGGGAAGTTGTTTCTGCAGATTTGTTACTACCAAATGGATGTTGGGTGGTATTTTTGCCTTTAATGTTTGCTTAGATAGTCATCTGCAGGACAGTGTCTCAAGAATAGAGAGGCAAGAAAGGCTCTATCTTCAATTAACTCATCAGCAAGTAAAATCTCTGCCGTGCTCTGACCTGAGGATGTTTTCATTGTAGTTGTTGGAACTCTGTACAAGACTGGCCTTGGGTCCAGGTGGAAGATAATGACAACATGGTAAACTACGGATTAGACAACTGATATTTTATATACAGTGAAGGGCAACCATGCAGGAAAACAATAAAATCTGTTACTGAAATTAGTCTTCAAACAGGGACCCCTTAAATGTCAGGAGAGGTTTTGTAGATGAGTACTGTCAGTATTCATAGAATCATAGAATGCCAGGTTGTAAGGGAACTAAAGGATCATCTGGAGAGATGTAGAAAATTACTCTGCCACCTATATACTCAAGTAGATATCTTGCCAGTTTAATACTGCATAACACAGGGTCAGGAATTGCTGACAAGGTGCCAGAGTTTGTCTGTGCTTGTTGTAGCACAACAGCTTGCACCATGCCAAACTACAGCTCTTTTGTAAGTGAGAAGCATCATCAAATGCAATGAGCGAATTTTCCTCCTATAGAACCTTGGAGTAGCAGCTACAAATCCTGTTCTTGTGCAGTCTGGGTGTGCAAAGGGGAAGGACACTCTTTAATACCAAATGTATCCATGATTATGAAAGGCTATATAAAGGTTTCTTTTTTGACTTAGAAATCATTTGCAGAACTTCATTCTCAATTACTTGAAATAATAGAGCTGTCACTAATATGATATTTTTTAAAAGTGTGTGCAAATTACACCCTTTTGTAAGAGCCTACTGGGTATTTGTAAGAGCCTGCTGGGTAATAGGAGAAACAAAACAATAGAAATGAAGCAAGCCAGCGAGAAGCAGCATGCTGAATCCTAGGGTGATAAGGGTAACTTGCATTATGAATAATTCTACTTCTCTTAATTTATTTCCTGTCTCCATCCCCCAGTGTTTTTATTATTCTATGGAGCATCCTATTACTGATTTAGATCAATGGTAGACTTCCCAAGATGTTTGTTCTTCATCCAGTTTTTCATGCAGAATAGTTGGGAGGGTGTGGACACTAAAGAGGAACAAACAGCAAAGCTAATTTAAGTATTTCTTCATTTTTAAATCAAACTCTGTTTTACATGAGTCTCTTTATATTTGGTCTTTGCAAACAGTAGCACACTATTTTAAAGTGCTTTTTAAGAAACTATGATTTGGCTGCAAATATTGTCCTAATGAGTTATGGATATAAAATGGAGAGCTAAATGATGGAGCCTTGTTTTGAAAAGTCTGTTGTATTTCATTCTGGCTTAGTAAATGAAGCAATAGCTCATAAAGTTTTAGAAGCTTTAGAAAGCTTTAGAAAACAAGATTTAGAAAACCTGTGTATGGTTCTGTATGCAGCTAGCAAAATTACTGGTAGGTTTTCAGACAACCTGTGTCAGAATACCGCAAAGTCCAGGTTTGATTTTTGCTGCTTAGACAAATTTTGAAAAAAGAGGTGCTGTTAAGAATGCTTATTGTACAAGAGTCCTGAAGTGATATAATCTCATCCTTTCTGAATGTCATAGAAAATAGGTTCCTGTCTTTTTCCTTCCTTAAATCACTTTTGGTTTCCTGGTAACTTTTAGGCTCACTCTTTTGATCACTTCACAGTGTCTAGAGCTGATGGGTAGGGGTCTAGAATATTTCCCCATCCCCACAAGCATTTTCACAGTGCAGCTGTGGATCATGTGAACATATTCATGTTTCCTTCACAGCTGACACCCTGCAAATGTCTGGCGTGCCTGGAGATGGTAAACATGTGTTCAGAGAAAAAGGAGCTTCTTTTACGGACAACATGTCAATTTTCCAAGAGGTGAGGGAATCTAAAGTGAAACTAAGGGTTTCTTTGATTGCATTAAGACAATACAGACCATCAATTAATGAGAAGACAGTGTGTCATGATGGGGTACGGATCTGGGAAGACAGATATCAGAAAAACAAAATTATTTATTTATTATTTATTTTAATTCCCTTCGAAGTAAAGGGTTTCAAAGCAAAAAAGCTAAACATTTCACAGATTTTAGATTTTTAGCTTGTCTCAACTCACTTTTTTGTAAGAGATTTTCCTTAGACGCCTCTTTAAAACTGTTTTGCTGTGAAGTTTATTAAAATTTTGACAGCTGTCAGACTAGGGATGTGCTGAGAATGCTGTCTAATGCACTGACCAACTGTGTCATAGCTTCTTTGTTCTTCTGTATGTCTGTCTTTCTCTGTTTATCATTTTTGTCCCACTCATACTGTAAGTGCCTTTGAGACAAGTTATGTTTTTGCAATGTGTTTTATACAGCACCTACACAATTTCTTCTGATGCATGTCATCCACCTGTGTTTTGTTCTGTTTATTGGGTTAGCTTTTCTAGCTGAAAAATTCCTTCCAGGTGAAAAAAGATCCACTCCCCATTATACCAAATACAGGAAATCTCATATGAATGCAATTAAAATTTTGACAAGAGTCTAAAATGTTTAAAGAAGAATCTCCAAGGTATTAACTTCTGTCAGTGCTTGCTTCTTCACTTAAGCAGAGCTCATGCAAGGATTGAATAATTCAGTCAACTAATTAACTACACCTTCTGCAATTTTTTGAACCCTTTCATTTGGGAGTGCATGCATGTTTCCCTCTGCAACCTAGTGAACTTAATATAAGACAGTGAATTGTCATTTGAGCTAATCTAACTATATTCTTTTCTCTATTTAAGGAAATAATAAGGCTACAAGGACACATTTATTTCACATCAAATTATTCAGATCTTTTGTGTTCAGTGAAGCTCATTTAAACAAAAATCTGATAAAGGAATAAATATGTACTGATGAATAAAATAATGCATACTGGGTATAGATGACACATCTAATTTTAACAGACTTAGTACCAGAAGATAGACATTTATGCTCCTGTATTCTGCATTGCATAAATCACCTGGTTAAGTATTTTAGGCTTATATACCAGCAAAGTGTACAGCTGTGTTTAAGGTTAACCATTAGAACACATATCTGTCCCCATAATCTTTTTCTCTGGTAATGCATGCTCCATAACTACCTCTGAACTGCTGATATTTCTAAATCTTTTTCAACAGGAAGGATCCAGTCTACTGTTAGCTTTCTGCTTGCCCACTGCCTTGCTAAAGTCCATCCTTCTCTGTACTTCTCACACCAGTCCTCTTCAGCTGCTCTAGGCAGTGAAGCAACCAACTGCTTTGTAATCACACCATCTACCTCCTTGAACCGTGGAGATACATCATCTTTTCTACTACTGCTCTGCGGTTGAAACCTTATCTTATCCTAATGAGGATATTAAAGATGAGGTGAGCCTTAGTATCTGGAAATAGTATTTTCTAGAGTCATATAAGGCACATAGATACACAGACAGATGAATTGCCTCTCCAGTTGATATCTTGAAAGTGCTCCTTGACATTTAAAGTAATATTTCCTAGTTTCCTAGATATGTTCTATTTGTTAGACATAGCAAATGGCCAGTTTCTAAACACTCAGCTATGCTGTAGGCCTCTGAAGCTGTAGGGAAATGGATTTTCACCATTTGTGAAAGTCCATATTTTGCTAAATTATTTTTAAACCCCCAAAACATAACCAGAAACAACCAAAAACACCCTAGCACTCCCAGCTCCCACCACCTTTCAGTATTAGAAACAAAGCAAAACTTTTGTCTTATACCATGAGACTTTTTATACATCTGCCTTGCAGCTTGCCTTTTAGAGGAGGAGAGAAAGGAATGAAAGAGATGTATCAGTCTCTGAAGAGGAAGTTCTCTTTTTCCTATGTAAAAGTTCGAGAATGAAACATAAATTTTACCAAGTCCCTATGATACAGCAAGAAAAACTGCAAAGTACCATTGTGGAATATTAATACTGATTGTATTTGTTTCACTGAGTAGCAGCATGCTAGAAGTAAAACAAAAAAAGACAACTTTACCATAAATACTAACATGTTAGAACTGATCTGTCTGTTGCTTGGCAGAATGTTAAAATCCACTACAGGAACTATTACCCCTAGTATAATTTGGTGCTTCACTATGAAACAGACACATACCTTCCTAAACATCATTTAAGGCATGAGACCTGGTCTTATTCACATAAACCCTTTTTTATGTGTCCAGTCCCACCTTTCTAAATCATGTCATGGCATTGAGAGAAAAACTATGTGTATACACTTGAGTTTGGAGGCTTGGACATGTTAGTGAGAAGACAGTTTAACATTGTGCATTGATGAAATAGAATGAAAACAAATGTCAGCTGAAATCAAGTCCAACCCGCACACCAGTTCAGCAAAGGGAATGAAGCAGAGAGGACAGCGGTGACCACAATGACTTGCAGCAAGACAGTATGGCTTCAAATTGCATTCTGTCTCTAAGCAATCGTTTGGTAACACTGTGATCCAGGAACATAGTTATTCCTTTCTGTACATTACAATAGCATGACCTGCTCAGCTTTAAAAGCATTACTTTTGTGAGTATTCTTGTCCATGTCTTACTTATTGTTCTATTTTGTATCAATAAAGATAGAACATTTTATACAGATTCATCAGGGTAATGACTTTTTTTTTTTGGTTGTTCAAGACATTTTATGTTCACAATAATGAAACTTCTAGGCTTGTGTCTGCATGAGATGAATTGCATTTTGCATCATTGTTTTTACCTTCACATTTGGGATTGTTACCTTCACCTCCCTCTGTTACTAGCCATAAAGCACATGTTATCTCATATCCACATGCATTCTGTCATGTCTCATTCTTTGACTGAATAAAAACCATGGTCAAAAGATGGGAAATGAAGGACTGGATTGAATTCTGTTGATATGGGTGGGGGAGGCACTCCTCATGCAGATTTCCTCCTTCTTGAATCCAGGTGGTAGCTAGGGGAAGCAGCTGCCATGATTTTTTTCCATCTTTCTTTTGTGGATACCATATGGGGTTTGGGGCAAGTCTGTATTTATACATCACCTCTTGTATGCAATACCACATTCATCTCCAACTTTATGAGAAAGACAGCAGGTTCCATCTACCACAGTAGGCACAACATGGATTCAGCAAGGGAACATCATGAAACAGTTTTGATGGACTTCAGTTGGTTACTCCGAAATCAGCAACACTGTAAGAGGTAGGTCTTTAGTTCCAAAACTTCTCTGTCTTCCCTCTGGGGGTACTGTGGTAAGATTTTGCTGCTTTCTGGAAGAATGTGAATGAATCTCAGTGCATAGTGCTTTTCTTTTTGTAAAGGACGATGAATCCTTCTAATGAAATGATACAGGTTTATAGTCAAGAACTGAATTTTCACAGTTTTAACTCGGAGTATGTTGATTAAAATTTATTTCAATACAAAAGATCCCTACAGGGACCTACCCTCAAGGATTGTGTTTTTAAAGGCTTGATTTGCATATCACCTAAACCTGTCCTTGCTTGCTTTTCCTTGAGAGAATGGATATCTTTGCACTAGAGTTCTGTACTTCCTGGCAGTTTTATAGACTGCTCCTCTATGACAAGTTAATATCATTGCCACTAGCCCAAAGGAGTTGCACAAGGTGAATGAGGGTAATCCTATTTTAGCACCTAGTCAGAGTATCATCATGGAGGATAATCTCAGTGCAGAACCTCATATAGGTAATGCATCCAGTCCTAGTGAAGCATATACATCGAATTTCCTTGTGGCTTTGATTTGAACCTTCAGTGGAGCCAGACAATCTTTGAGTTATCTGTGGAGTGCATTGAGATATTGATATTAATCATTCTGAACAGAGAATTCTGCTCCCCACTTTACTCAATTCTACACTGTCATAATATATATGTATGTATATATATACTCATCTCAGGAATCATCTACTCTGTATTATGCCAATTTTTACTTGGCAGATGGTGGTCTGGTCTCTATGCTGCAGCCTGTGTCCCAGTTAGCTGATACAAGACAATTGTGGATGCAAAGAAAAAACTTTCCTCATTTCTGTTTTCAAGTAAATCAGGTTAGTGTTACTGCCAATAATAGTCTCTTATGTATTTTTCGTACATATGAATATCGTGTACCTATGTTGGTATTCTTTGGGGTTTAAGATATAGTATTGATTGTTTATACCATATTACATTAGCCATCCCACTGAAGTCAACAGGAGTATCCACACAAGAAAGGAATGTAGGTCTGAGCCTTTGATTCCTGTAACATTCTTCTCTAACCAAACCAAAATATTATTCTGTGTTTGGATTATGTTCAGTTGCAGCTAAGAGATGATTGTTTGTCTTTCAGATTCCATTCACATGACTATCTTTTCATAACTGATATATGATAATTTATACTGCATGCTCTCAGGACTATGTCATGCGAAAAATAATATTTAGATAGCCAAATATCTGACACAAAAAGTATATGACTATCACACACACACATGCTTAGAAGTCCAAGAAATCATGTCTCCCAGGTTGCTCGTATCTTTCCCTTTCGCTGTTTGTGTTGGTTTCCTTTCAGTAAATACAACTGCAGATCTTTGGCCTGTGCCACATGTCAAATAAGGATAAGAATCCTCTACATGAAAGTCAGTTTTCAAATGTAAATGGAGCAGATATGTAAATCAACAGCTCCCTATATAATATACACCTTTAAACTACCAGATTATGCAGGTGTATGTGCAGGGGGTAGCTTGTGCATGCAAGAACCCACTTAGAACTATTAAACAATTTGGGTGTGGAAAATAAAATATGTTTAGAGCACGCACTTTGGCATGTACACACTTTGCAGGAGTAATTGATGGAATGAATGTTGAATACCTCATGTAAGGACACAAAAATACAGAACTGCCTGAAGTCACTAAAAAAGGAGCAGAAGGCAAAGAATTTCTACTCCCCACCCCCCCCGCCCCCAATATTTTCCTAGTTTCTGAGTATCTTATTCTGTGCACAGTCTTGTTTAAACCCAACATAACGATAGGAAAGCTGGAATATTCTTTTAAAAATAAAATAAAATAAAATTACTTTGCAATTGCTGGGGAAATTGTAAGTAGCTAGAGTTCATATTTGGAAGTATTTGACTACTCCATTTCTATTTGAATTAGCATAGAATGCCATTTTAAATTCCGTATTTATCACAGAAAATTTTTTGCTTTAAAGATACACTTCTGGGAATATGTTAAGCTTCCTGTGCCGTAATATAATTTCTGAAAGGAATGAGTCCTTAAATATTAGAGTTCAGTAAGACTGCTCTTAATCTTTACTATAATAATAAATACTGGATGTCAGAACTTTTTAAAGATCCAAATTGGACACATCTTTTATCTCACTAAAATGAGTGGAAGCTCCACATGCGCACATATGTAAGTAGGGAATTGTTACCACAAATATAGCTTGCAAGGATAATTAGAGAGGATTAATTTACTTCATGTGATTTTGAGGCAAATGAATAGTCTGCTGCGTTCCCAGAAAATAGAGAGTTCAGAATTCTCTACTTTTGCTGGAGCAGAATTGTCCTCAAAGTTTTCATTCTCAGGTAGTTTTAGGTGTACCTGTCCTTGAAGAAGTAATCCAAAACAAAACCTAAAGTTTTCTGCCCCTGAAGCTTATTCATATTGTTACAGCCTTTTACATGAAATTTGAATATTGAATATATTTTCTCCCTTTGTTTTTAATATTCATGCAATAGAATTTCTTTCAAGCGTCAAAGTGGAATAAGTTATACATGTGTATATTTATATGTATATATACACACCAAGATTTAGAAGACTGTGTCAATAGAGCTAGCCCATGTTATGGTTGGTTTAGATGTGTTCTAGCAGGTACAGTTTGAGGCAGAGAGGCTCAGACTGAGAGGCTTTTTTCAGTCCTAGGTGGGAAGCTGGTTAATCAAGCTCTTGTACTACTCGTCTGCTCCTATAGTTTTACCTGAGTTGCATTTTCCTTGCTTAGCTCTCCTCTTATGCAAAGTCTCTGTCTCAGCAGTCTAACTTTGACCTATTTGACCTTGTCCATTTCTTGTCTGCTGCATGGCAGTTCAATAAAGGTACTGAGCAAGCAATCCCCTTTCTAGCATTTTGCCATCTGGACAGAAACTGCCATGAACCTTCTAGGTAAGCTGAGATGTGGTGTAATGTCCAAATTCACCTGCAGTCAGCAATTTTAAGGTGTTATCTCTGAAAAGCAGAGGGGATTAAATGGATGTGCCATGAAAGAATTAATGGAATATCCACTTTAATGCTCTCCTAAGAATGAAGGCATGTTCTGCAGAAATCCAGTGCAGCATGTGTGCTAATACAGCAGCATTTGGATCAGCTGGACCTCCCGTTAGGTGAGACTCTGCCAGAGTCTGCGTTTTGCTGTAGATGTCTCGAGGTTAGTCCTCCATCAACAAAGAGGTTCTTTAGAAACAAAATCTCCAGGAGAAAGAGTCCCAGAATCCCATTAGGAAACTGTTCAGCTCTAGGTTGCAAGAGTATCAGAATGTATGGGAATGTCTACTGCACTGGTTGTTACTAAGATACCAGAATTCAGCTTTCAACAGATGCAGATCAGAAGTCTAAATTTCTCCCCTCATCATAGCTCTATGGGAATCTGCTTGACTGTAGACAGTAGGTTGCTTATCAGCTGGTATGGTGAGACATAGTCAGCCTCAGCCGCAGACTCAAGAAATGATGAAATCTATGAATGTTAAAAGGTATATAATTTTGTGAGGCAGCATAAAAAAACAGTGACAGCTACCAAGAGTGACTATAGGGTTGCAGAAGAAAGTCTTTCTACCTATAAAACATCAGTAGATGATTTATAATGTTCTTCAGTGGGAAAAGATACTTGGGATAGGACCTACGATGTTTAATGCTGTCATCTAAAAGATGTTTACTCTGTTTTAGTTGTACAGATGTCTTCTTAATCAATGGATCTGTGTATTAGAGAGCTTTGTCTCGAGCTGAAAGCTCAAGAATGAAAAAAATTGTATCTTTTCACTCATTTGAACACGGAGGGTTGTTAGCTAATTTTGAGGAAATACCAGTAACTATGCAGAAAACCTTAGGTGGTTAAAGCCTTCACTCATACACAAGAATGCTTTCATAGAGGATGAGAAACACCTCAGATACTCAGAAATCAAAATAACCAAGTGCTAGGCAGATGCCAGGGCTGTGTTTTACTGTGCCATCAGCAAGTCAAACTATTTATTCCGTGGAAAACTGACTGCTGCCTATTATTTAAATTAGGGACTACCCCCATCTCTTGGCTTCTGTGGTGACTCAGAGTCTTCTCCTCCAAGAGCCACTTTCCGAGTCTGGACCTCCTACATTTCCATGTTTGTCAGCAATGTGCAGGACCAAAATGAAAATGCTATTTTCATATTTCAGTGCAGTTGAGGCCCCTTAAAGCAGAGGTTTGCAAAGTGTGAAAGAGATATGTTTTTCCCTAATGGCTTATTACCATGCCATTTGCAATTCAGATCAGTTCTAAATTGACTGAATTTTTTAAACACATAGCAGGCAGTTTAAACTAATGATTGTCTGGAGGTTCACATCTGACATGAACTAAGCTCCCGTTCAAAACAAATTGCAAATAATTCCACCCTTAGAGTCAAAATGTCACTTTTTACACTGTGCACTGTTGCCAAATTTTGTCAGTTACATTTAAAAAAACACGCCAAAACCCACAAAAAACCTGCTACCCACTGTATGTTCTGAATTAGAAATCAGAGTGACACTGTGGTTATTCCCCCCCCTTTTCCCAGCTCCACTCTTCCCTTATTTACAATAATGGATATGCTTGCCTGGCTCTCTGTAGGCTGATGAAAAATCCTTTTGCTGCTCCCCAGTTCCTCAAAAGCCCTCAGCCTGTGCTGAAGGCCCCGGGAGCAACCATAGGCTTGAGTTGCCCAGCAACTCCCATCAAACAGTGGGGCCACCACTGCCTGCCTTGGCTCCACAGCTTCTCCACATTGCTGCTGTGGTTCATTGCTAAACCCCCTCCAAAACCAGGGTGTTTCGCCTTGGTCCCCCTTCTTGTCACTAGCTTGCCCAGGCCTACACAACCATGCTCCTGAAAGGAAGGCAATCAAGGGTGGCTGTAGCATCCTGGAGGGATGATGAGTACCACACAGATTAGGCACCCTGTTCGGCTGTGCTGAGTGTTGCACTCTTCAGTGGACAATGGCCAGTGCTAGCACAGAGCTGGTTTTTCTTCTGGCCATGGCGGTGTATGTAGTAAAACAGGCTTAATCCTTCATTGTTTCCATTTTTCAGCACCCTACCTTGCAATGGCTGCTTAAAGAAGTAATTGAAAGTTGGGGTTCAATTCCATCAAGATTTAAAGTCCATAGGCTTGATGATGATATGAAAGGAAGCTTTTTAAAAATGGCCAGTGGGGTGGAGAGGGTAGGTTTAATATGTGATTGAAATTGGGTTTCCCTGGAAAGAAATAACGCAACTGAAGGGACTTGATGGAGAAACCTTGGTAACATGCAACCACTGATAACTGATTGTGAATATGGAGGTATTTGCTAATTTCTAAAAGGAATGAGCTTGTGTAGAAAAAGGAAAAAAAAAAAAGTCCAATTTCCTTTGATGTGATCCTTGTGTTTTACTGCTTTGCAGGTGCTGGCCATAGGGTTAGGGTTTGAGACAGTCTTTGTTTTACCCACGGTGTTACTGGATCTGGTATCTCTATTAGATGTTACTTGAAAGTCTGTTTTGCTTAACTGACTTGTGGCTATCTCTGGACTTCAAAAAAAGATTGTTTTTCAAAAATTATCTCAAAGAACCCTCTTATGTTCATCAAGCTACTTTTTTAGTTGCTATTTTTGTCTTCATCTTGAACTGTGTATAGATATACTTAGTACAACATGGCATTTCATAAAGTTCTTGCATAAAACATTGTAATTATTACTGGGTTTTTTGTCCTTTTTCTACTGAGAAATATTTCTTGAAATATTGTTAAAATGATGGGTTGATGGAAATCAAGGAATATTTTCTCATGAGAGAATTACTATGCTTCTTACCTACCAAAACGGCAGCTTCACGGAAAACTTTAATTTTGTTTCTGAAAATTGTGAGCCCAGAATTGGTTCTTCATGGGAAGAAATCCTGAAGCATTGTTTGATTGGTTTGATTTAGAATGTCTCTTTATTTGTGGGGAGGGAAAAGTTGAAGCCAAATGAAAGAGGCCTTTCTTTTCTAAATGTCAACTTTTCTACTACAAGTTCATTGCATGTAAAAAATTGCATTACATGCTTGTTTTTGTTTGTATTTTTTTTAACTGAAAGGAGATGGGAAATGTAAAGAAGCAATTCTTAAGATGTTCTTAACTTCATGATCTTTTAGTGAATATCTACCTGCTTGTAACTAGCTCTAGGAAAGATTTGCGTATGTATTACATTTTCCTTATGCCTTCAATACGTACAATTGAAATATGATATATTTTGTATTTTACATAAAACAACAACAAAAAAGATCCCAGCCTACTGATTATGGATATAAATATATATATAAAAAGCTTCTGCTTTCAAAACAACCTTATGAATGCTGTCTCTTTCCACTATATAAATCTACTATGTTGAGGACTAAATTTAAATACAGTTTGTCCTGGCTGCAATTAAATATATATAAAAGAACTCTTGCTGGTTGGTTTTAAGGTTGAACTCAATCAAAATCACCTTTCATCTATGCAACATGAAAAAACATATTTCATCTTTTGATTTGCTAGTGGGAAGGGATGCCATCAAGAGGGACCTTGACAGGCTTGAAGAGTGAGTCCATGCAAATCTCATGAGGTTCATCACAGTCAAGTGCAAGGTCCTGCACATGGGTCATGGCAATCCCCAGCATCAATCCAGACTGGGGGCTGAAAAGATTGAGGGCAGCTCTGCAGATAAGGACTTGGGGATACTGGTGGTTGAAAAACTGAACACGAGCTATCAATGTGTGTTTGCAGCCCAGAAAACAATTCACACCCTACACAAACATCATAGCTGTCTGTATCCTGGGCGTAGAAAAAGAGAAGCATGGCCAGTAGTTTGAGCGAGGTGATTCTTCCCCTCTACTCTGCTCCTGTGAGGTGTCACCTGGAGTACTGTGTCCACCTTTGGAGTGTCCAGTACAAGAAAGACATGGACCTGTTAGAGCAGGTCCAAAGGAGGGCCACAAGAAAATGGTCAGAGGGATGGAACTCTTCCCCTATGAAGACAAGCTGAGAGAGTTGGAGTTATTCAGCCTGGAGAAGAGAAGGCTCTTTGTGCACCTTATTGTGGCCTTTCAGTATATAAAGGGGGAGTCTTGTCCTGTAGTGATGCGGGGGCAGCGCTTTTGAACTGAAAGAGAATAGATTTATATTGGATAAAAGGAATAATTTTTTTTTGCAGTGAGGTGGTGAGATAGTGGAACAGGTTACCCATAGAAGTTGTGGGTGCCATCATCACAAGCATTCAAGGTCAGGTTGGACAGGGCTTTGAATGGCTAATGAATGTCCCAGCCTATTGTAGGGGGGTTGGACTAGATGATCTTTAAAGGTCCATTCCAACTCAAACCTTTTTTTTTTTTTGTGAGTTATGGCATGCACAAGGAGGGTTGTCTAGGGCAGAACAGTGCTACTATCTACCACTGTATTAAATGCTTCAAGATTTATTTTTGTATGAGTCTCTTTATATGTTATATTCACCTAAACCTTACTTTCACTTGGATGGAATCTCAAGTGAAAATAATAAAAATAAATGCACATCCTAAGCTTCTTGCAAACCACCTCTGATGCTTTGGTTTTACATTTTTCATGGTGCCATCCATCAAAAGCTAATCTCTCAATAAACTCAGGCTGTGCATTGCGCTTTCTTCCTCCACATGGCCCTTGAGAGAGAGCATGAGGGAATTTTCTAATATGATGAAGTATTTTCTAGTACAAGATGATAAAGAACAGAATCTTCTTTATTTTCTCACTTTGATGCAACAAGGTCACAGAAAAACAGATTCCTGGCAAATACACAAAAGCAGCTTTAAAGAATTGCTGAGCTATTTCTTGCATTAGCTTTGACACGAAGACCCATGATCTCTATTGCATGGATCTCATGAAGATACCATGCAAATCAATTTGATTCAAGTAGCTTTGGCCATATAAAGTTGTAGTACATGTGTTGTAGGTCCAGGATGTTGGAACATCCAAAAGGTTCTGGGGATTTAGTTAGGCTTGGGTAATGATCAAAAGGCTTGAAAACTTTTTTGAGCTATATGAACTATTTTCATCAATGAAATCAGGCTGGAAATCTCCCAGGAATGGTTCCTAGGGAAGATTATATTTATTTCAATCATCCGATGGAAGAAAGGGCCTATTGTCGTGTACGATTATTGGCCTAATCCTGCAAACCATGTACAGTGCTTTCAAACATTAAGTCAGTAAATGTAAGCACAATATATATATTTTAGGAATTATTTCTACCTTAGCAGTAGAGTAAAAAGAATGATGGAGAGGTAAGCTACATTATTTGCTACACTTTGCATATTTTTAATTCCTACTTGTTTGAATTATAAGTAAACAGAGCAAGACCTTGCTGGTAAGAAGTCCTTTTTTTCTTCTATGTTGGTGTACAATAATGGTGATTTGACTGATGAGTGTGAGTCTAGTAATTCTGACAATACTGTAAAAAAAATAGAATATTCCTTATTAATCCTGACTTATTTGACACTGAAAGCTGGAGAGATATAGTCAGCTTGATAGTGAAAAAAATTCCATTAGTAAATGGGAATATTTTTAGAGTTAGTAATTTAGTGCACAGACTAATTCTTATTCATTATCTGCACAGGCATGTTATGTATTTTGTATTCTGCAAACTCCTTTGCAACATGTTTTATGTGGTAGAAATTATGCAATTTTTATAGCTTCTTTGATATGCTAGAGTGAGTGCTCTTAGCATTTTTTATGACTCACACTGTCACTCATGTGATTAATAAGTTACCCGAACTCTTCAGTGCAATGAATCTATCATTTATTAAAAAGAGAAAAGTGTTCCCATAGTTAATGTGTTTGACAGCAAAACTGATTTTTTGAGGGGCTAATACTATTAAATATTGTAGGTAAATACTATTAATTTTTATACTTGGCAAAGCACTTTCTGGTAGCAGACTGGCTAAAATGTAAAGAAGAGTTTAATGTAAAAGTGTTCTTTAACAAATTTTGACTGATGTCTATGCCATAATTTTTAAATTGTTGTGAAATATAGGCATTCCCAGTTAAGGGTTCTGTCCAAGACATGTCCCTGGGGCATTTAGCGAGGCTCAGTTTCAATAGTAAATAGGAAATGAACATTCATCTACCTATATATCAGTAGTTCTTGAGCCAGAAACCAAGTATTTCTGTGACCCTGAAAGTCTTTCTGTAACCTCCTTTCACTCAGTTTGTTACCACTCACACTGTGTGCCAAGGAAGAAAACTAAGATGACATGGAGGGGCAAATACTGATATCAGATGTTACTCAACGACAGACCTTCAGAACTCCTTCAGGAGGAAAGGACCAAAAAGTGATTATATCCTGCAATTTTACTTTGGATGCATGAATTAGAAGGCAATATGGCATGACAACTTATTCTTCCCCCAAAAAAAGAGTATTAGCATGAGATTATTGTGCTTCTTGGATGATTAAAAGAGCATAAACATGGTGGTATGAAAGAGAATTAGTGACAAATTAAGTAACAGGGTTTGTTTTTTCCCTCATTGCACAGTAAAATTATAGATTGAAAGGTGGGCTCTGTATTTTCCTTTAAAATGGCATTGCATTTTCTTTGTGTCCCACAGAATCTGTCCATGGGACCTTATAAAAAATCCAAAACATCAAAGAAAAGGGGAGAAGCCTCTTAACCTTTTTTTCCCCCAAAATAGGGACTGTTTGTGTTCCTGTACAGAAAAGAAGATGTAGTTCAGAGGACAGAAGGCACCATTACTCATCCGTTTTCATTTCCTCCTCATAGTTGAATACATGAAAGGAAATGAAAAATCACTATGAGAAAATGTACATTTTGTAATGTTCAATTATGAGGGGATATATCTAAATTTAGCCTTAAAATTCCAATGAGAGTAGATATTGTTGAAATGTTATCTGACAGTAATTGAGCTGTTTGGGGAAAAAACAGTTGGAAAACCTTGGCTTACATTTCTACTGTTTTCCAAGACTGATGTTTATTTGAATTGAGCTTTATTCCTAAAGATGGATGCTAGCATAAGGAAATTCAAAAAGGCATCATTATGTTTTAAAACTAGATTTAAGCCTCTTTTAAACCTCTTTATAACACTTGATACAAACCTATGGATAGTATGTCTTAAATTTCAATTGAATTGAACATTGAGGCTCAGCTTCAGTCTTCAAGATTTACCAAAGTAATTTTCAGGCACAAGTCCTTAAGAACTTGAGACAGAAATAGTCATATATGTAAATAGCTTTACATATTGGTAAATCCAGTCATTTCAGTGGGAATGTGTATGCCTGTGATGTTATTCCCATGCATGATTGTAGTATTTGATTTCTATAGTGTATGGATATGTATATAAGTATGATTACTGGGTTTACATCTCCATCCCTGACGTAATTTGTTGTTTGTATACATTTCATTTATAATAAGCAGACTTAGTTTAAAATATAGACCTCAGAGAATTTACCTTGTTCAGAAATTAAATTTAGACGATATGTGTGGTCTCTACACTGTATCTCTTGTTATTGGAATTGTGGGTTGCCTTTGAAATAATATTGTGAAGGTAAACTATATTGTACTGATGAGCTGCCAAGCTATAGTCTCTTTTTTTCCTGGTAGAAGTTAAACCATTGTAGGCTTTTTGTAGGATCTCAAAAGAGAAAAAAAAAAGAAAAAAAAAGGGTGTTAAGCAGCTGATTCCAAATGACATGTACTGTCAGCAAAATTTTTACTTAGTGGCTTTAAAATCATCCTCAAGATTATTTCTGTTTGCTCCAATGGTTGTATATAGTCCTAAAGCCTAGACAAAAGTCATGAATACCAAGTTAGATTTTTATTTTGCATATCTCTATTGCTCTGTTGTGTTCAGTGATAAATGCTCTCAGTGATGAACTTCATACCATTTAGATTTGGTGTCTCATAGATTTTACCTTAAATTTCCACCTATGGAAGCTTGAATATAATTTTCAAAGGGAACAGAATTGAGCCTATATTTCAGTCATGCGGACCTTTCCTTTCCGTTCCTAGTGCTAAGCAATCTTAAACAAACAGAAGTAAAGAAACCAGCATACACTTTGAAAAAAACACTTATTGATATTAGTTTCCTTCATTTAGAAAGAACATGCTTGTTCTAAATCCAGTTTTATATAAAATAAGGGATTTGCTATGGAACTATTTTTACTGGATGAAAGACAACAGTTGCTCAAGTCTTATGAATGTGCACTAATTAACAAAATATTAATGAGGTAAGAATGTATTGTTCTGAATAACAA
This sequence comes from Aegotheles bennettii, assembly GCA_013398125.1. Classification (NCBI taxonomy): domain Eukaryota; kingdom Metazoa; phylum Chordata; class Aves; order Caprimulgiformes; family Aegothelidae; genus Aegotheles; species Aegotheles bennettii. The sequence goes on from VZRW01000391.1 coordinate 46,035, forward strand.
CTGAAAAAACAGAGAATTGCTACTTGGCCTACATTGTGGCTTGAACCTTCAGAGGTCATTGAGGGCATTGTCTGTGCCGGGGCACTTGACAATGAAGGTGTAGCTTTGAATGTACTCATGGAATTGGATGTCTTTCTGTCTCTGTGACAGCTGTGATGACTCAGAGTATTAACCAGATCACTTTTGAATAGCCCCTTAGCTAAACAGCTGCAAACCATATAGCTTTTCAGCAGCTTAGAATCTTTTTTTGTCATTCTCTTTTTTCTTTATGAAATTAAAAACTCATAATTGTACTAAAAGAGGCTATAATAAAGTCAGTGCATGGAAATTTTAAACAATTGGTTTAGCATTGTAATTTTTAAGCAGTTAATGAAAGTAGTTGTTTTAGATCTAGTCATGTAAGTGCAAAATTATGAATGTCTACTCTATTAATCAAGTTGCTTTTGAGTTCTAAAAAGATTCTTAGGTAGGAGTTTACTTAGTGAGACAAAACTCTTTTTACAGCTCAATACAGAGTAGTCCTATTGTTCTTCTTTTGAATATTCACACCATAATTCTAAGCATTTGTGATAATTGCAAAGGATATTCTTTTCTTTTTTTCCTTAAAAATGCTTTTTTTTTCTTTTCCCATTGGCATAACAGAAAATAGAATGTTAGGATCAGATCAGATTCTAGTCTGGGCACTTGCATTTTGCCTGGCAAATTTTACCCGTTTTCTTCCTTGACTGTGGTGTCGTACAGCTGTGTATTTTTAAACTGCTGATGCATATGCTTCAAGTTCTGTGCATTTCAGAGCTTATGAAAGGTATCAGTTATGGCTGTCCAACAAGGAATTTTTTTTCTCTACAGGTGATTTTATATATATTAAAAGTATATGCTTAGTATATGCTTATCTAGGCTAAGCCTGAGGCAATCAAGAAAAGAAAACATGAAGAGATTAAAAGACCATTATATACATGCATACATAATTAGAAATGCAAATATCATTGCATTCTTACAAAGATGGCTAAAATGAGACCTTTCTAGCAGTTGGTATTATCTAATCTCTTACATAAATACCTATTATGGCTGTGCTTATTCTGTTATGGCAATGAGAGGTTTAAGCCCTCAAACCCATCTTCTCTGGTGTTTCACTCTTTGTCTAAGTTGGCTCAACTCTGATGCAATGCAGCAGGTTTGTCTAGTGGGAAGCCAAACCCATGAGGAGCTGATTTGAATTCAAGCTCTCTCTGCTGAAGCTGTGTGATGAAGCCAAGGCCAAGCTTGCTCATGGCTTACAAAGACAGGATACAGATATGGTCAATGTCTCTGGCTCCTATTTGGATTCTTACTGTAAACCAGATTCTTTCAAAAGTAGTAAATGGTTTGGGTCTTTTTAATTTACTGATGTTTAACCATAGTGTTTTGAAATGAGTGTCCAAAAAACTTTGAGTTTAGGATTCCCAAACTTCAGGTTTAGGATAACAGACACCTTAGCTCAGTTAATGCCTTTTTATAGCTTGAAAGTTTTCTGAGCAACTGCAACCACCATGCAGTGTGAAGGGTAGGTGAATATGATATGGAAACCCAGCATTTCCTTGTAGGACCTACTGAAGCCTCTTTGTTCCTTTGCCCTCAGATAGTCACCTCAAACATAATGAACCTTCCTTTGGAAATGCCTCTTCTACAAAAAGTCAGTAGAAATGTAGATATACCCAGATCTCTGTCCTTAAAATTCCAGATGTGTCGTATCTCTCCATGAACTGTGTGGAGAATCAATGGCTCTATTAGCCAGGATGGATTTCTTACCTTTCTGTCCCCTACTCAGACAGTTTTTGCATAGAGTAAAAGCATCAATCCATGTAGACTGGATTTCAGAACACACTTTTAGTTTAGGATAGCTTAGTGTAATAGTTGATTAATCTGCTTTTTGATGTCTCTCCTTTTTTTGTTTTGTCCCCTCTTCTTTGGAAGGAGGATAAAGAGCAATGGAAGTATGATATCCTGTCATCTGTAACTGGAGACTGAGCTCCAAAAAGAGAAGGTACTGCTAAAGGTATAAACCATACCGGTTGTTTTTCATTCACTGATACCACTCCGTGTTGTGCACTTTTGCATTTAACATTTTTATTTGTATCTGCATGATCTGGTTGTCACTGAAATGCTAACAGGTGAGGAGATTAGACAGAAAACTGTGTTCTTGTAATTCTAATGATTTATAGCATTTTAAAACACCAAGATAAATGGTGCTAATGATTACAGCCAGAATTCACACAAACATGCCTGAAAGTTACTGATGATCCTGATACCGTACAGTGTGACTTTTCATAAAGTTTGCAATGAAAATTGGCAAAGCAACAAGAACACCATGATGAATGATTTCAGCAAGTGATTAGGCCCATAAGTACCTAACAATTGCTATCGTGGATTAGGCGGCACTTCAGAAGCTTAAGATAGTTGTCAATTTTGTGGGAATCTCGGCGAAGGCAATGCAGCAGGTTGTAAAAGGCAAAGAGTCTGGAGTCCTCATCAGCAAGTTGCAGGGATGGAAGGCCTTCCCACTGAGAGTAGACTTCATTTCCGATTTCACCAGAATGAACCTAAAGACACAAATGATACTGTAGTAAACGATAGTGCATCTTTCTGGATGTAGAACAGAGCATTGAAAATACTGGCCTTGAGGAATGTTAGTGTATGGCTTGTAAAGTGTTTCCTGTTATGGTTCCCACTATTCTGTATTACGTTCTATATATTCCCTTCACCTTGAAATCTTTGTTAGCACTTGTTCCTAGAACTTTCTTATGTGTATCTCCAGCTTTGTCTTGGCCCATATCTTAGGTAATCTCCCTGATACAGGCAGCTTCAAGAACATGTTACCAGACAAATCTCTCAACTGTACATCTTCAGATGTACTGTACCACAGATTCCTTTTTTTTAAAAAAAAAAAAAGCTGAGTGATACTATGACCTGTAATGTTAGAAAGCTACGTGTAGAAACTCAAATAGTGAGTTAGTATCTGAGGTGAAGATTGGTTTAGGTCTCCTTGTTGAAAGAGGCAATCATTAATTTTGTCATATCACAGAAATCTAACTTTCATAGCAGAAAGGAACTCTGTGCCTATTGGTGCTTGTGCATCTTCCTTATTTCCCAGCAGCTGTACTTTGTAAAAGCACATAGGAGAGTATCTGTGAAGCATCTATCACTCAGTTAAAACAATAGGCACAAAAAAGATAGGCCTACTATCACTCAAAAACATGATTTGACACCGATGAACTTGTCAGTCTTGTCTTCAACCTTCTTCTGTAAATAATGTGAATGAGAAGGTGGTGACAGGGTAACTGTAGCAGCACCTGACTTCTACTGTTATCTTGGATTCTTGCCTGCACCCTTTTTACACGTGGATATGGGATAGAGATGTATTTGATTACATTGATAAAAACATTTGTGGCCTGGTTGGGCTAAGGTTTCTGAGTAATGAGCCACGTAACTGAAAGAGAGAGGGACCATGAGTGATCCAGTGGAAAGTGGTGGACACAGTGGCAGTGGAAGTCTTAATGCTGTTCATCTGTTCAGAGCCTAAACAAAAGCCAGTAAAGTCAGAACCTCTTGTTATCATCTAGCTCACTGACAGAATGATATATTCAGGGAGTAACAGAGACCCTTGAAAAATAAACAAGCCAGAGCTGATTTTATTCATGAAAGCTTTCAATCAATTACTGATAACAAGGGGCATTTGACTATGGGTTTTATCAGAAAACAGCCTTGTTTTCTAACCTTACAAATGTAGGAGGAACCAAGTCAGAGCCAGAGTTCAGAGGAACCAGTATGGTGCAAAAAGAGAAATGAAAGATACCACGATTACTTTACCGTATGCCACATCTTTGCAATAGCCCATCCTTCCAGAACAGTTTCAAACACATTATCGGTTCCTGAAAACTACACAATACCTACGTGTATACAGAGGTTTATAAATATGCTAAAACATACATATAAATATGTGCATGTGAAAAAACACGTATGCTATCTTAAAAAATCAGGATTGCAAATTCAAAATACTCAAATACAGAATGACAATTACCAGTCCTGATGACTACTCCTTCCCTTGAAGTGGGACTGGGCATATGGTGGATTATGATATGCCAGTCACATCACATTGTCTCTTTAGAAATTGCAAGATAGCAGAAGAAAGCTGAAAGAAGAAAGCTAAAAGGTTCTCAAATCCAGCTATCCTGGCCCCTTTTTTTCCTTCACATCTACTGTTCCATTTCCTGTTCCAGGTAGGAAGTAGCTATCAAGGTATGTATCTTCCTTACAGCAACAGGCTGGAAAGATGTTAAGTATCTAATACTTACCCGCCCAACTATTTTCTCCATTCCTTCTAGAAGCCGTTTGTTTTGTTCCTCAATCTCTACAGCCTTCCAGAGGATGGTTTCAGGAGCTTCTTTGATTCTTTGTACTTCAGAGGCCAAATGGATCAGAGGATCATTCCAGGAGCGTAATACTCCCAGTACTAAATTCAGTAGATCTTCATGCTGCTCACCCAGCATTAAGAAAAGACAGTTAAAATAGGAAGGATAAATCCTGTCAGCATTAAGAGGCATTTCAAGCAACACCCTAAGACACAGTGATTTATTCCGGGATCTACCACTGACTGTGCCCTATAGTCATCTTAGATACCTCTATGCACTTGTATTTTTTGTAGTTTGTCATTGTTGTCACTACGTTTTACAATATTAACACAAGCAGTTACAGTATTGTACTGGAAAATATCATTAAACCCCCTCCATGTTAAAAACTAACAAGCAAAACTGTGTTTCATGTCTGTGAAAAAAAAAGAGGATTTATCTGATTTTTGATGACCATTTTAAAGTCCAATGAATTATTTTTTTTCAAGTTTAGTAGTGAATGGAAGGTGTACATTATGGTAAACCAATGAATAGTTTTTATTGCGTCTACGTAAGTCTTCTGTCCTCCCCTTTGAACAGTGTTCTTTCCAGCAGTAGCTCTCTGGTTTTAAAAATTGTCCTTTCTTGTGGGCAATAAAAATTCATAAATCTTATGGTTATGACACTGGATATGAATACAACCAGACTTGTTACTTTCCCAAGGCTGTGAAGTCTATTGCTCACAGCAGAATTTCTGAGCGACATAATGAGAAGGGGGCAATACTGGGATTACAAGGGTATCATTGCCATGATAAAGATATCTCGCTGACACACCCCCATCCATACACCCATGCTTATCTTTTTTCCCAGAATTTTTTCGAATTGTACCTGTGAGCATAAGCTGAACAACACTATCTTCATCTTAAGTTTATAATTATTAAATCGACGTACATAACATGTTTCTCTTTACAAGGATTTTGCAATATTTTGCACCCGAGTCTTCCTATTTGGATGATGATGTGACCACTTTTGCTTACTGATAACAGCAAAAATATCTATTTAGCATTTGTTTAGTGTTTTCACTCAGTGTTTTCAGCTACTGGAAAACTATTTACCTCTGCCTGCATACAGTATTTACTATATATAGTGAATGTATTTTTATGTTTGTTAATATAATAATTGTCTACAAGGTGTTTAAGATAATGTTCCAAGTTGGTGTTCTCAGTACTGTACAAGCATGGTAACTGGCATTGCTCCATGATGTTATATCGTAATTGGAAGTAAGATACAATGACTGAATGTAACATACAGGAAAAGGAAGGGAAGATGAAAGTTACTGGTACTTATATATTCTGTATAGTCTGTAAGTTAGTATCAGCAAATTTAAAATCAGCTTTTCTTGGCTTTTTGGTGCTTTCCTCTTCCTGGCTTTTTTGTTCTGATTGAGCTGAATTCCCTCGCTCTGTCTGCTGTTCTCTTGCCTTAACCTTACCTCTTTCTTCCCTCCTGCTCTGTCTCACACTGAATGACATTAGAAATGGGACTTACATGAATCTGCTGAGCTTGCTCCTTATCTTCAGGAGTGGTTAAGGAGGAAGTATGACAGCCATTAACAGCTTTTGTAATAAAACCCCGGCCCTGAGCATAGCGTTCATCCTGCAGATCAGCAAGGACAGATATTATTGAAACAGATAAGTAAGAAGAGTTCCAGTTCAAACACTGTATTAACTAATTATTGTTCCATTGCTTTTAGTACTGCTTTTATGCTGTAAGTGTCAAAAGTTTCTGGTGAGTCTTTAGAGTGAAACTGGTATCTAGCAAACACAAACTTCTGCAGAGATACCGAATGAGGGGGAAAGGGTATCTTTTAATAGAAGTGTTCAGGATCTTAGCAATGGTCAGCATTACACACAGATTGGGTCACCATTGGGACTATCACTGGCTGTGCAGCAGTCATATTTGTTTACTTATTGAAGGATTTAATATGCTAACATATGTTAGTGTTTAAAAAATATTAAATTGTATTTTTATATTTTCTTGCTCTCGGAAAAAGACAGAGTACTTACAAATTCATTGAATATTTCTGAAGAGAGGAAGTGGATGTAGTGTGAAAGTTTAACTGCTCGGTCAAAAAGTTCCCCAAGGGAAACCTGACAATTGACAGATCCATTGGGGCAGATTGGCAAGGAGGTCACTCCTTCCTTTGTCAGGAGCATGTTGGACACCAGAAGGACCACCAGCAACAAACCTGTTTAGATTTAAAACAAACTGAAATGGAATCACCTTGACTTGTACGTGCATTTAGAAATAACTGTCAGAGCCAGATGCTGGGTGATTTGTGGCTGTCCTGTCACATGGCTCAGAGTACCACCTGCCCTGGTTGCTGAAAATCAATGGAGGAGGGAAGCATTGCAATTCTGTTATCCATTCTCCCCTCCATCATCCTGACTGTATAGCAGAGCCTGCTACAGACTTTGAGGAGACAAGGTGATCTGTGTTGCCGTGTACACTGTACTTTGAAGTCTCTTACTATTTTACCTGACTGTATTATATACTGGTAAGTGGAAGAAAAAAAGTTTGGAAAATACTTTGGCCTTTTTTTTTATTCCTTTTTTTTTTTTTTTTCTCCTTCTCTTCCCACAAGGTCCTTTTCTTTTTTGCAAACATTTGGAGTTTAAATTAATTTTGTGGGAGGTGGTTAGGTCACTCTCTTAAGATTTTGATTGTCCTGGGAGTTCCTTTGAAAGATTTCCAGCAGCTGTGTAGCTTTGCTATTTAGGGTTTAACCCTAAATTGCCTACTTCTAAGAAATCAGTGAGAATTTTTGTCTTTTCTCCTGAGCTTGTCAAACTGATATAGAGGACTCCTCATTATCTAAACCACAAAACCACATCTGTTTAAAACTTTTAATATTAACAGAATCAAGTTTTCTATTCAGTAAAATAAAATATGCACAGAAAAACAATGGAACAAATTAAAAGCAAATACTTTGTAAATAAACTTACTTATTCAAAGAACACTGTTCTATGCTCTGAGAGTTTTAGTTCTGGAAATTGACCTGCTCCCTGTGTTTTCACTAGACTAATTTTAAATGCTAAATTAGAGTGTATTCCATAAATCAGGAGAGCTGTCCATAATGTTATCACATGATAAGTTTCTTTCTAGCTCTAAATTAAAGAAAAGCGCATTTACACAATATTGAAGTAAGGCTTCCTCCACCCCCATGAACACGGTACACGCTGCATGCTACAGTTAGGAAAGTACTCTGTGGAATAATTTGATGAATAAGAAAACCTGAGATTCCTTGGCTTAGGAAGTTGAGATGGTTATGAAAATACTCACTTCAAAGTTACTATATCACTTCTAGACTTGTGGTTAATAACTTTTACTCATTGCCTTCTGAGAGGTGTAGCAAAGCAGTCTGGATCCAGTCTTTTGTGTGCAGGTGTTACATCCCTCAAGCCAATTTTTTGTGACACTGCCCAATGCAAAGGCAGTCTTAGGAGACAAAAGAAAGTAAAAAAGGGATCAAGCTGCCTTCTAATTCCAAGCTTTGGACACTAAACGTTGGAGAAGGAGGCAGATTTCACAATTGCTAGGTTGATAGAAGACCTTTAGTTTCTAGAGCTGTTACATTTCAGTGACTTCCTATTTCAATCTAAATTTAAAGAAATATAAATGTTATCAGCAAATTAATGGCAAAAGTCTTACCTTTCAGTGAAGCCCCTTTGATGCTCATGATAGGGATCCTGTATGATGACTTGCTCTACCAGAAAGAAGTCTCAATACTTGCTCTCATACTCTGCACATGCCACTTTTATATACACCACTCAGGGTCCATTTTGCATACATTCAGCAGGTCATTGAGTTTACCTCAGTAATTACAAACATCAAATTGCCTTTCTTCCACATTCATATTTAGTAATTTTTTTTGTTTTTATTTGTAACTATGAAAGGGAATTTCATTAACAAGTTCAACTGTGGGATCCTAAGTATCGTTAGATGAAGATAAAAAACTGTAAAATGTGGAAAAGGCCTAACTACCAGGGGGAAAAGGGTTCTCGACAAGAGTTAGCAGCACTCAGTCACAGAGCTTTAAACTAGATTTGCGGGGGAAGGGGATTGTAGCTGGGTTTGCAACACTGGGGCAGTGTTTTAAGTATTAATGAGGACCAGAAGGTCTCCCACCCCCCTAGGGCTCATTCCCTGAAATGCCCGTACACCAATGAACGCAGTGTGGAGAATAAACAGGAGTCAGAAATGTGTGTGCAGTCAGGGGGTTATGATCTGGTGGCCATTACTGAGACATGGTGGGACAGCTCATGTGACTGGAACATGGTCATGGATGGCTGTGTCATTTTTAGGAAAGACAGATCAACAAGGCAAGGTGGTGCAGTGGCTCTTTACATGAGAGAGCAACTGGAATGTGCTGAGTTCTGTCCTGGGGTGGATGATGAGAGACTTTAGAGTTTGTGGGTGCAAATTAAGGGGTGGGCTAACATGGGTGATACTGTTGTAGGTTTCTATTAACAGGTCACCTGGTCAGGNGGTTTCTATTAACAGGTCACCTGGTCAGGATGAG
>VZRW01000393.1:1094-24443 GCA_013398125.1 Aegotheles bennettii
TGCAGTGCTCACTGCCCCCAGGAGCTGATCTCTGCAGCAATCAGTTGTCAGCACCTCAGCTCCTCGCTCCCTCCCCAGTTCACGGCTCCTCAGCGCCTTCTCCACACCCTGCCCGTGGGAACCGCCCCGGGCAAAGGCCGTGCCCCCTCACAGCCCCGCCCCGCTCCTGTGTGCCCGCTCCTGCTCCTCTCTCCCTGGAGCTCGGCTCTCTGCTCAGCTCTCCCGGCTCTCAAAACCCCTGAAATTTGTCTTGTTTTGCCCCTGGACCTCGAGCTCTGTTCAACTCCCTGGCTCTCAAACCCCCTGAAATTCGCCTTGTTTTGTCGCGATTCCCTGCTCTGCTGTGGGACGGCCGCCCTGGGGCTGTGCTCGGCAATGGCGGTTAATGGCGGTCAGGCCGTGCCGAACCCCGCCGCCTGCTTCTGCCTCTGCCCTGCCCGACCCAGCCGCTCTGAGGGGAGCTCGGCTCTCAGCTGGCTCTCAAAACTCTTGAAATTCGCCAGATGCACAGAGTTGAAACCTTCTTGGTTGATAAAAACACAGGAAAGATCCAGGCTTATTACTAAATGAAATAATCCATGTTTTTCTTCAGGAAGGGATTTTCCTGCTTTCCCTGAAAATGCAGCAGTTTATCAATAAGTCACACCACACACAGACAGACTTGTTTGTAGGCTTTTACTCCTCGGAAAGACAACTGAGATGATACCACTGATCCCTCATTGCTTTGGACGCATCCTCATTGGCAATGAATGGCAGCCACATCACGTTCTTAATGAAAAGCTTTGAGTCTTAGAAAGCGAAATACTAAATTATTGCTTTTTTAAGAAAGTGATTAAGTAAAAAGCGTATTTTTCGTGGGATAGAGTTGTTTCTTTAACAGTTTTTAGGTTTTACTGGAAAAGCTAAAGCCATTCAGTCATCCTCTTTTCAACAGCTGAGCACCAAAGGGTCTGCTTCTTATCAAAATGTTAAATATTTCTTAAAACACCGATAAGAACTGTTCCTACAAATACTCTGCTGACGAGTCCCCTCCTGATCAATGCTGCTCCAGTCTTGCTTCATTGTCATCTGGACAACAGCCCCAGCCATTACTTTTGCATACTGTTTGCTATTCTAAATCAAGCTATTTCCTCTTCCCATCAGCTGGTTAACTGCTTTAGGGCTGCAGTTACTCCTATCTCTTCCTTCTCTGCAAGGTAAATTCTAAAAGTAACTATTACTTGCTTATTCAGGTCTGCTGCAAAACTATTGCAATTTAGAATGATCACATTCTAACATGCTGCTTCTTGGTTCTTTGTGTATGTTTTAGTTAACAGCATTTAAAAAAGCCCCTACACTCCAACTCAAGTCTGTTTATTTGTTATTAAAATTGCCACTACAAAACTGAAAATGTGCACATGCATTTTAAATGTATGACATATGCGGGATTTTAAAATTAAATAGACATGAAACTCGTGATTCTTTTTTATTTAAATTAATAGTAATTTTTTCTTTTTTCTGGTTGAGTTGTGGTAATGTATACATGCTCAGGTTGTACTTCTCAGGTGAGAATTGGGGCAACTGTTTTGCAAATAGCATTGCAACGTTGGAACAAACATTGTGCACAGAGACCTGATTCCCCAGTTCTCTGAAATGAGCAAATATTGAATCATATGTGGTTTAGAGTAAGCCCGTGGTTATGTTGGTCAAAAAACTAGAGAACGATAGTTTGGGAACCAGGTGCAGCTATCATCTTAATTTATTTTATCCTTGTTTTAATAATTATTTCAATTGTGAGAAGTGCACTTCGGCATGTTTAGGTTAAGAAAGCTGCAGGGAGGACAAAGCAAAAGTAATAATGATAAAAAAATTACATTCTAAATGAGTGCTAGACATAGTTGGTGAATACCCCACACTGATTGGAGATGTATTTAGTGGGTAAAGATGACGGACTTTCTCTGCCTTTGGTACTTGCCCTGACAACAGAACCAACTGTTCCCAAGATAAAGGATACTGTTAAGATACAGGAAGCTGAGGTCAGAAATCAGAAATATAAATTGGCACTTTATGCAGACATTATTTTGATGCTTTCTGACTTGAAAGAAATATTTCATTTAGGGGTTAGGAAAGCAGTGGAAGCACCTGGAAAGATTTCAGACTTTAAGATAAATTATACTAAATCAGTTGCAGAGAAATATAGCTACCAACCTGTCACAAGAAGAACAAAAGCAATTACAACCTCCCTATGGATTTAAACAGGCTCATTACTCATTGAAATACCTGGAATAAATATACTGCACCAGCCAATCCACACAAGTTTTCTGTATTTAATTATTCTCATGTAAAAGCAATTCTTAAAAGGTAGAGCAAAGTTATCATCTCTTGATAGTTAGAGTTCATATTAGTGAGGAGGAGCTGGTTGAGAGAAACAAGATGCAAAAACTTTTGTTTCAAAGTCTGTCCTAATATCTGAAAAATACTGATTTTGTTATTACAGTTATAAAATCCTAAGAAAAGTGAGGGTTATTTTCTACTATGTGCAGATGGATACAGCTCTGAAAAATATTAATTCATTTCGGTTTAAATCCATAGACACCTGAGCCAGATTTTTAAACTGCACATGGATTTTACCTTTGAATATCTAGGACTTTAAACTGTGCTAAGCACTTTAGTCACAAAGACACTTATGTGCCTAAGTCCAACATATACTTTAAATATTAAGTAAAAACCAGCAACAGTAAAGATATATATGTGGTGCAGGTATGTTCATGTAGTATGTTCTTGTCTATGTATACCTGCATACAAAAGTTTATTTCAAATTATGTATTAAGTAAAACCTCATCTTGGCAGGAGAGGGAGAAGAAAAACCCAGTATCACAGATCAACAGGAACACAGGCTACGCCTTCAACAGACTAAGTAGAAATCCTGCAAATAGATAGCCATTGTCTCCCTGATGAGCCATATCTATCCAAAAACCCAACTTCCATCTCCATTATCAGTTATTGAACAGATGGCTGTTCACAGGACTGGGTGAATAATGCAAACCAGTGTTTGCGAACATTGGTTCAAAGTCTGAACGGCTGTTTGATTCAGGCTTGTTCCTCCACTTGTTATTCAGTGTTCACAAACATTCACGTTGAATGGGTTTCTCTTCACATGGATGTTTGGAGAATGGGTCTTTTTCATACAAAAACCCATATTCATGTGCAAACAAGGGCATTTGTGTGTGAACAAGGGTGTTCCTTATTCACCATTGGTTATTTGTGCTTCTCTACCATTATTCCCCTTTTTGAAGTGTTTGTTGTCCATTCAAGGTGCATGACCTAGGTGATCAAATACAAATCAAAAAATAAGAGTAACAAGCAGTCAAATTAAACAGTTCATCAAGGTCTAAAAATAGTTCATCAACTATTAAATGTAACATTTACAAAGTAAAGACAACTTGTACATAATAGAGGGGAAAAAAGATGTTGCACGAATGAGTATTTCCAAGTATCCACAGTCACTCTAGAGATTAGTACATTTAGTACAACGTAGTCACCTGACATAGAAACCCTAAATCTAGTGTATGTTTACAGCTCAACCGGTGGTCAGGAACAGCTGTGTTAGTCTAACAGATGCCTGTTGCCTGCGTCCTCCCTTCTGCTGGAGGTAATCAGCAGAAGGAATGGCCTGAGTTTGCCCTACCCGAAGTGAGCACTCACCCAGGCTAGCTCTGATCAGTTCCAGCTGTGATCCAGCTGTGATCCCAGCCCAGGTGGCTACATGTTCCTGAACCCCTGGCAGGAGGCCCCTGTGTTTGGCTGGCTCAGCTCGGGGACTGCAGCGTGTTTGGATGAGAACTTCTGACAGAGCTCAGACTGGGTCCATAAGAAGTTTTCTCATCATGGCAATTGTAAACTCAATGACAAAGTGAATATCTAGAATATCTGGACTAAAGTGTCTATCTAGATGTGAATACAGAGTTGCCTTCTTCCAGTAACATAATTCTGGATCTTTAAGACTTAAGTCACAGAAAATAGTATAAGCAATGATATCACTACCTAATACCAGTATTTTAAGTCATTCATGCAGCTATTTTTACCTTTTAGAGTTTATCAATATTAATATTCTGAAATTAAGATTCCTTCTGTGAGATGAGCTCCCTTTGAGAGTACAGATGACATCTTATGTTACATTTGACCACCGTGAGCTCTATTACTATATCATTCATTTTTATTTTTTTTTTTTTCAGTGCTTGAGGAGTAAATGTAAATTTGGAATGAGTTCTTTGAACCTTATCTGGGAAAATATGCTAGATGTGAAAAGCCTGCTCTCACACCCTGATACTATGAGATCACTAAGTTAATGTCCTTTATTATGTGGCTGTCAGTTATGTAAGACCTAATTATGATTTATTAAACTGTAGAACTAAAGCTATGGCAGATAGCAGTAGGCTATGAAGTCTAGTCACTTCTGTGACCAGGACTTGGTAAGTGTGCCTCTGTTGTGTCTATTGTATAAAAGCTTTGTGGATGTCTGTCAGAAAATTTGTATCACCCTGAACTGTAACCTTTGCATGGTGCCATCCATAACCAAGTGACCTGCTGCAGCTCATTAAAGTTAATGTAATGGATCATTTGCTTCTAACAGTATTCATCAGCAAATTAGACTCACTTTTCAGTTGGTAGTAAGAGAGAAGAACACAGTTAAGTAGTCTGAGTGTATATTCTTTCACTCATACTTGTATCTCATGTTAGCAGAACTAGAAGGAGATGACTCCTTACTATAGGAGAACACATTTTTTACCCATGAAGGTTGATGAAGTTTAACACTTTACCATTCTTCTTTTCTAAATTAAGTGCCAGAAAATTGCTTTTTAGCTCATACTTCCTGAATTGCCTCCCAGAAAAACCTCAACTTCACCAAATATTGTGTTCTGCTATTACAAATTAGTCACATCTATCAACAGATACATTGTTAGAATACATGTTGCACTGAATTAATAGTACCTCACTCCTAAAACTACTTTATCATCTAAAAATAAGTATCTAGTACTTGTCATTGATTTCCAACATGTATCAAGATCATAGGCAGTAGCACATGTGTTACTTAAAAACTGTGTTTCTAAAAAGAAAATATCCTCTTGATGGAAGCAGCTTATTAATTCTGAAGCCTCAGGAGAGGTAACAGAGACAATATTTTGATAGGAAGACAATGGATTGAAATAGTGTGTAGTCAGAATCATTTTCCATGTTACATTTTGGAAAGCAGGAAATATTTATTTATGTAGTTATAAGTATTTCTTATTGGCTTAGATTGACCAAGGTAGGCTTTTTATACACCTTGTGGTCTTACCACTGCCATATTCGTTCTCCCTTCATGAGTATTCTCACAACACAGCTTTTAAATTTCTGGGGCACGGAATTCCATAGTATGGGATCTGCTCTTGTCATGAGACACCAGAACACAGGTAATAAGAGATTATTGTGGATCTTAATGCTTCACTTACCCCCATAATTCGTGTTGATATTAAATAACTGATGGTCTCAGGAGGCCATTTCAGTATACCCAACTTTATACCCAAAAATATATATTAAAAAAAAATCTAAAGTATAATATGGAGTATTTAGTAAGTAATATAAAAAGGAAATGGCCAGATCTGTCCCTTGTACACAGAATTTTTTTCCCCCACTTATACACATTGTTTCAGCCCACTTCCTTGTGTATGGCTCTGAATAGTACCAAGATTCATGTGTAAGTCCAAATATCACAAAAGAATATTTCCTTCCAGGCACACCACATGAGCCAGATTTGGCAGTTGTTTATACGTCCCTCTGTTTCTGTGGATTGAGACTAGAAATGTCATGGAAGAGAAAGGAGTGAAAAGAAAGCTGAACTCTTGCAAACTGGCTGTGGTTCTCACCCCATTCTGCCATCCTCAGAGGACATCATCTGACACACCAGCAGTGCTGGCTGGGGATGGTGGGGCTGCCCCATGTAAATGCACCTTGGTGGGTTCTCCCCTGAAAAGCAAAACTGAAGCTCATGAGAGATGACAAATTGTTGGGGTGGGCTGTGGCAAAAAGCTGTTGTAGAGCAGTGCATGCTGTGGGGTCAAAATAAGGCATCTGCTTTTCCATACCTCTGCTGGAAGGGGTGACTCGAGCCTTAGGAATTCACAGAGGAATGTGCTTCACTATTTACATGCTTGGAGGTGAACCCAAGGTGCAAGAATTCAAAGACAAGGCTGCTCACATTCACAAATTTTAATTTATAAATGTGGTACTGACGTGGTATTGAGGAAAAATTTGGTGCTACAGCAAGGGTCAAAAAGGATGGTTGGACCAGGATTGACCTGAATCCTTCCCTAAAGGCTGAGAAGTCCAAGTTACACTTATTAAATATTCATATTCTTTAGCATTTTTTCCTAAAGACAGAGAATACTGCTCTGTCAGGGGGATTGGACTAGATGATCTTTCGAGGTCCCTTCCAACCCCTAGGATTCTGTGATTCTGTAATACCAAGAAGCTAATCTCAGGTATTTCTGACCAGACCATACTACATTTTATCACAGATCTGATGAACACCTCTCCTGAGGAGATTTACCATCCAGATTTTGATAAAGTTAGAATGCTTATCCCAACTGAATGTCAAGTGCTGATAAAACTGCTGTCTGCCAGCAAAGAAGCTCATGAGAGTAGGCAGAGCAGGATTCAGGTGATCCATCACTAACAGGACACCTAACCACGTTCCCTGATTTTTTTATTGTATAGTCTTTTTCATTCTCTTTGCAATATGCCTGTCTAAGGATGGATGCCTCCCTTACCAAGCACTGATAAAAACCTTTAAAAAAATCAGTCTGCTCCTTTTTTACCACTATACCAGATCCAGCAGTGCTCCAGAGCTTGCATCAATGCTATTTTGGGAAAGTGAATAGACAGTAGAGAGTGCAACATTTTTGTATGTTATATCAGGGGCTATTTGCAAGCTGTTTGATGGCTAGTTAAGGCTAATATTCCTTTATAGTAGTAGCTGAAAAATGGGCTGACTGAAGAACTTTCCATGCAGTATTTTGCCCTTCAGTTAAAGTGTTTGTCTTGAATTGAATGTTTCAATACTTGAAGTTAAGCATCTGCTCCACTGCTTTCATGCATAAGGGCCTGTATTTTCAGCTCCTGGACTTATTTGATTTCTGGTCAAGTCACTTAACACCCTTACGTTTCACTTTCTCCATCTGCAAAATGCGGAAAATTAAAACTTAGCTGTCTTATGGTGGTACGGAGAGTAATTCAAAAATGTTTGTCGAGCACTTTGAGATCATAAATTGTACTATTACAGCATTTAGCAGATGTGATTCTATCACACCACAAAAAACACCATTATGAGAGGGATTCTTGTGTATTGATGACCAGGTGCTTCCACTCAGAAACAGGTTGTTTCATGAGACACAGAGAAATTAGGAGATTGCATGCACTTGAAAGACTGACAGGAAAGTTTAGTCTATCATTAAAGATATTTAACTATTTAAGGGAAATGAAGAAGGAGGTCAACAGCCTTTTGTGCCCCATCTAGCTGGGAGCAGGACGCTAAGGTGAAACAAGTTCTGCCGCTGTCCTTCGGGTACCTTTGAGTAAAAGCAATTGTTGGCCTGAGGCTGTGCCTGAAGGCTGGGGGTGAACCACCAGCTTTTGTCCAGACTGAGCAGGGTGCGGTGTGTCAGGGCTAAACTAAGGACTCCCTGGCACCTCCTAGCTGCTTATCAGTCCATTGAACTATATAACCACCATTCTCCTTTAAAAATAGGCCATTCTCCTACTTCCATCACAGGTCTAGCTAACAAAACCAGTCAGAATAACACAGAGTGATGACCGGTTTCCTAATATGTCCTGAGTATTGAATATTCTATTGATTTTCCCCTTTTGTAAGAAGCATTAATAAAACCTACTTTCATTAACTTTTAAAATCGGAGTCATCTTTAAGATGCAGCCACCTTGGGTTTTTGTTTTGTTTTGGTTTGTTGTTTTTTTTTCTTTTTCTTTAGGCAAGAGCTCGTTGTCATTCTGAGCAAAGAATCTGGGTCCCTGGGGGTATGTTTCAGAATAAATTCATGGTGCTCTGCTGTGATATGCTTGGTGAGACTGAGCTGTCTACAGCAAACTCCTAGTTGAATCTCTGTCTGGATCTCCTTTTCATCCTTGAGAAATCCAAAAGTCTAGAGCTAACTGGAAAACAGTTGTTTTCTTACATAAATTGAAAAATAAGCGTTTATGTTTTCTATGAGAGCTAAAAAATTTCTCTTTTTCCATTGACTGTTCATGTCAAAGTGATTTCCTCCATAAAAAAGACATTTTCTAGTGTGAATTGGTTTATTTTTTTTAATTGACCCCTGTCCAATCAAATCTTTTACTGCAAGATTTCTAACCAGTTCTGCCATGTCAACATCCTACCTATAACAAAGGACAAATTATTTCATTAAATAACATTAATATTTATTGAGCAAACAAGCATTAGTTTTGATCTACATATCTAAAACTATTGATATACACACTGGACTCAAAGATATATTGTCCCGAGCACACCCATTTAGCCTATCGTACAGTGTCTTATAGCCATAAATAATGAGGGTTTAATAAAGATATCATACTTGCCCTTAACATTGCATCTGATAACATAAATCAAGGAGGTATGATATGATGATTTAGTAAAACAGTTTGAGAAAGGAAAAAGTCATTACAAATATCAGTCTTCAAGGGTAGATGATATGAATAGTGAAGAAATTCTTTTTCTTTTCCATGCACCTTTTTTTTCTTTTTTTAGTTCTTCTGGTTCAGTGGGATAAAAACTTCAAAACAAAACACCAGGGCATAAAAATGCCATTATCATGAATAAAAATAGCACAAGTAACTCCTTAGTGACAACTGACTTCACTGTGTCAAAATCACACGATTTTATTGACCTAGTTGAATTTCTTCCCCTCAGAATCAGAAACTTGCCCAATTTCCTGCAGGAACGTCTGTACAGTTTTAGTTTAGTTTACTCATTAATGTTTCAAGCCTTTCTACCACAAAGGAACAGACACATGAAAGTGAAAATGTACCTTTTTTTCACAGCAGGGAGCCTTCATAATGAAAACTTGGCATGCACACCTGAGGAGAACAGTAAAGCTTATAGAATTTACATATGAGGATTGTAACACTCTTTTGCAACTGCAAAAGAAAGGAGAATAGAAAGAGAACGTGACATTTTGGCACCAAGGTTATCAGCAAGACATAAATTTTAATTCTGTGTTAAAGATGCAAAGAAGATATGTAAATATATAATTTTAAGTGTTCAGGGTATCTTCTGCAATTTTTTCTGTACATCCATGACAACTAGTATTATTATTTGGTTTTATTATTATATTTCTCTGGGGTGCTATATAGAAAAGACTTCATCTTGAAGATCTAGGGGAAAAAGCCCTCATTCATTTCCCTGGGAGGTGGTTGAACACCCAAAAAAATGTGAGAAACAGATTTGAAAACCTGGGATGTCTTGTGTTTAGAGGCAGCTAGTTACAAGGTTGCATGTTTTCCCTGTTATGCCTACTTCTCAAATTTGGATTTCTATTTCAATACCTGGTGGTGTGTGGGAGATATCTTTATTTCTCATGTTCTACAAATTAAAATAATGAAAACTGAAATTAAATTAAATTATATTAATTCAGTTATTTGCTTCTAAATAAATGTAACATTGTACCTAGGTAATTAAGGCACCTAAATGTACCCGTACATTAAATAAAAAGCAAAGACAATGCTCTCTTAAATGCATGTTCAAATGTAGATGGAAAATAACTGTCTGTCACCATCTACCACGTTTTGTCATTTCTGTCTTATTTTCCTGCTCTGTACTTCCACACACCATGACATCTATAACAACCCATGTATTCTTATTATCAGCAGGTTAAGTTTTTTTTACAAGTCATCTATAATTCACCTGTGGGTACTATTTAGCTGATATATTAAAAGGGGAAAAAAAGACTTACAGTCTAAAAACAAACCAGGGTTCTGATCATCACCTGCTTTAATCCTCACGGGGATTTCAACTCGCTACATCTGCCTCAACTTCCCCATTTTTATTCTGGGAATAAAGTCATACTTCCTCTCGTAAAATAGCCTAGTTATTTTTTGAAGTTGCTAATTATTATTCTATAGATAGGTAAGAGCAGTTGGTGAAAGAAACAGACTTAAAGGTATATTGTCAGCATAAAACCTTTGTTTCATCTCTAAAATATCATGAATCATTTGTGCTAATGAACCATGGGGGCATTTTTTTGTATCAGGTTTCTGTTGATTTTACTGGAAAGAGGGGTCTCTTTGTATGTCTGCAGATGTCTGACTAGTTCTGAGAAAATGGTGTATTTTCTATGTTCATTTTGTTAGTTTTCATCTTTCTAATGCTATGTGTCTAAATACAATTTTTGCATGCCTTTTAATCTCTCCTTATACCCAAGTATAGTCTCCTACTATCAACCTCAGAAAAAGGCATTAATTGTAATAGGAAAGGAAGCAGAATTTATCTAACGGGGTACGAGTATAGAGTATATAAGTATATATAAAAAAGAAAGTCGGAGTAAGACAAAAGTAGGTATATAGTGAACAAATTCTAATATTTTAACTTGTTTTTCTACAAATAATTCACATTTTATTCCACTAATTGCAAATATAGGTTATAGTATCTCTGATGCTTTTGAGTGTCTACAGCGAGGTAATGAGTTTTTGACAAAACAGTGTCTTCTTCCCACTGAAGTAGTCAATCATTTCACACTGCAACTGCAGCTTAATTCCCAAGGGGATATGAAACCATTTAAGAAGTGAAGTGGTGATTTCTCCTTTGCCTCTGTTTGGAAAAAACAAACTTAAACTTGTATTTAGTTCATTTCAAATAAATGTAAGAAAGCCTAAAATAAAATTATGAAAAGAGAGGAACAATTCAAACCAAAAACTGCTTCAAGGGCATCTCTTAATATCTGATCACAATTGAAAGGAATAAATCTCCACCCAAAAGCAGATCTTCCACAGGCAACAATTTTCAGGAAGGAAAAAGCACAGTCAAGGGAAGAATTTTGTACAAGCAATTGTCTTTAAAGGAAAAGGCATATACACACTGATAGTACACACATTGCATCCTGTCCTTGACCATATGTATCCTACAGGGGAAGAGTTCCTTCTTGTCTCCATCCTGGAATAACCAACTACAGCACTGATGCCACAAGCAAGTTCACAGAGTCTTTATTCCTGCTGAGTTTGGCTGGAGCAGCCTTGGGTCCTGAAGAAGAAGGGGCACTCAGTGCTCCTAAAGACACTAGTCTTTAGGGGAAGGATGAAGTTTCCCTACTGTTGTAATTCAAACCACTGGAAGAGAGAGGTACCTTGCAGCAGAGGAGCCCAGTTCAACCCACAGCTTGCTGTGTTGATGTTGCCCAACAAAATGCTGTTCGTGGTCCTCCACATCCAGGGCGGAGCAGGCTGTGAGGTTTCTTCTGCAAAGAAACCCTGTTGTGTTGAAATCCCCAGGGAGGCTGGTGAATACTATGCTAGGGACTGAAAGCCAGCTCACTTTCCAGAAGGTACCTACTTGTGCATTAAAGCTGTTTAATGCACCTGTTAACACTGCAGCACAGGACCTTTCCCAAAGTGGTTTTCCTAGGATGGACTTATCTGAGATCAAAGCCACAGTAGCTGCTAAGAAAGAACTTGAAATATGGTTCCAGAGGAACCACTAAAAGACAGATCCTCAAAGCCATTTAGGCACCTAAGTCCTTTGAAATCAGGGAGATATGAGCATTTCAATAACTGGGGGAATCTGGGCGTGGGGCTGGCTTTCAGTAAACATCATCTTATTTTGAATTCATAGTACTTCCTCTCCATCCTGACAGGTTTTTGTCTTGCTGAGCAAAACTCACAGAATCTGCAGTCAGTTCCTAGAAATACATGGTTTTGGGTGTTGGTTTTTGGGGTTTTTTTTTTGGTTGGTTTGTTTGGGGTTTTTTTTGTAAGAGATAACCTGTTTTAAGATGTCCTTTGAAAAAGAAGAAAAAAAAAACAAACAAAAACCAAACAAAAAAATCCTATATTTCCAAATATCTGTTCTCTCTTCTACAAGAGAAAATGAAAGGCAGGAAATTACCAGGTACCAGTCCAAAACCCTGTAGGAAAATAAAGTTATATCAGCATATGCAAGAACCTATATTCTCCATATTACATCATGGATGGCCTTAAATTCATCTGGCTCAAGGTTGTCCTTTGATTGGTATTCAAGTGGAGTGGTAAGTGTGTGCTCTCTAATCCCTGCAACACATGGTAATTTTTTCATTCTCTCTCTGTCTCCACCTGTTCCATGGTCCAGTGGAGGGCTGCAAATCCTATCAGGGGAGTGCAGCACTGCTAAGCCTGCTTCCCTGGCTCCAGTCCATCACATGTGCACTCAGGCTGCAGAGCACCGAGCCAGCTGCAGCCCAACGATCATGTTATCAGATGACGGATGGCTTCATATCAGGTGTTTAAACTGACGAGCTGGCCCATCTGGTAAATGATTCGGGAAGTCTGGCCTTGCTTGATGAACGGGGAAAGTGACAATGCCAATCAGTGTGACCCCTGCAGCTTCCCTGCTGCCGGCCCAACAGTCACAATCAAGTATATCCCATTGGTTTACTTTTTCAATCCCATTGTCACTCTACTGAGACCTACTGTCACTAAATCGCCACTAAATTATATCGTTAATCCAAATATTTTCCTCGTAAGAACCTTCACAAAATGCATACCACACCTTCAACAGGGCTGGAAAGCAGGTTAAGTTGACAGAAGATGATGCAGTTATAGGTGCTGGGGGGGTCTGTTACAGATTATTCTGGTGAGCAGGCCAGTGACACAATTTGAGGCAGTTTTTCTTGCTCCCTTGAAATTCAAAAACCACGGGGCTGAGCATCAAATATTAGGGGGAGGTACGATGGACTAGATTCTCACCTGGCACTGATTCAGAAAATCACGTACACTTAGAGCACGTGGTGAATTCCCTCTAACTTCAGCAAAGCCACATTAATTGCCATCAGCTTGAGACCCAGTCCTCAGTATTTTATTAAAACACATATTGCAGAATATGTGATTGAAAACTAACACTGTTTAAATTACTACTGAAGTACCATTTCATAATAGGGTATTTAATGTCTATTAAAAAAATACATCCTGTCTTTGTTTAAAATATTATTACTTTATTACTTAAGTCTGTGAAATATAAATTACATAAACAAGGGAGCTTGCACTTTAATGCATTGTTAAATTTTCAGCCATGTACTGTATGAATTTGGCTTAGTTGCACAGTGTAGCTCATGCTGGCAACTTATCATAATAGAGATCAAATAATACAGACAGGGCAGAATACACAGAGGCTACAAAAACAATTTTCAGTACAATACTTATTTTAATCAGCAATTCAAAATTACTTAACTGGAGTTGTGAACAATCCAAATGCCATTTTGTTTTTGTTCTCAACTTAAAAACGTATTTTTCTCCTCAGCCCCTTGATACATGTGGGTTTTTGTCCATCCCTGTTAGAAAACCACTTTCTTAAAGAACAAGAGGCAGTGAATAAACTAAACAAAAGAGACATGCTAATGAAAATGACAGCACAGCAGGTACGCTTGTGATTTAGTGTCATTTCTTTTTGCAAGCTGCAAAATTGTCAAGCATTTCAGGTATAAAAAGTAAAACCTTCTATTCCATGCAGGATAACTGCTGTAAATTGGCAACTTGTAGATATTTTAATAACAAGGCAAACATCAACAACTACCTGAGGCATCAGCCTGCACATCTTTACATTTACTGTGGATCATTCATGATCATTCCTTTGTGTACTGTAGTACTTATCTGTGAATTTGTATGTTCCTAGATGCATAGAGAGATTGTACAATTTGATTTATGTTTTGCTAAGTTGTATAAAACAGTTTTATCACTGAATCAGTGGCTAGCATTTCAATTTTATTGGTTATCTTTGCATAGGTCTGCCTCAGGTGAAATTCTATCATACTCATGACATAAGGAACGTATTTGGGTTTTATTCAGTTATTAACCACAAAACTTAGGAGACAGGCAGAGATAACTCTCGTATGTCACAGAATAGTGACATGCATTGTTCATACTGGCATACACGCATATTCAGGGGTTTGTTGTATTTACCTCATACACATAATGTGTCAGAATCCCGTGAGAAGGCAGACTTTGCATTAAAAAGATCTTCAGGATTTAAATAAGACACGTGGTGAGGTTCAGCTGTTGTTCAGTCATCGGGTGCGGTTCTTCTTGCATCTGCATCTCTCCTAAGACCAAGGGGCAAGTTTTCATGTCCTGATAACCTTTCTGTTCCTATTGTTTCTCTCCTTTTCTTCCTCATCGCAACACTGAAGTACACAACAGCAAGCCTAACACTTGTCCTTCCCCGGAGAAGACCAAAGGTACAGAGTGGGAACTTGCGTAAATTAACAATGGGAATGTCAATATTTACTGGGAAACCCCCAGCATATTTTCAGAAGGAATCCTAAAGCCAAGCAAGAAGGGAAAAGAGAGAATGCCATTTTGTCTCATTCCCCTCTCACCCTCCCTTCATTTTACATCTTCATCAGTCAGAAAAGGTATTAAGAGCCATAAGGTCTGGTCTAGGATTGCTGGGTCCTGAAAACAGGCAGTGATTTCAGTAGGGGTTTTGGGTACACAAGGAACGGAGAAGACTGCAAAATTAGCTTTTTGTAAACAATGACTGTACAAAAGTAAAAATTAATATATAGTTGTTTTAAAACCGATTTTTATGCACAACACAAAAATATAAATTACTTCACCAAGATTTATTGATTCATGTCAAGGCATCATTACTTTTCAAAGTGTGAAAAATGATCATATATTTATGACCTGCCGACTGAAGCTGTTTTGTGAATTAGCAAAAGCTCTGGAGAGGAGCAGCCTAATTGCATTATCATAGAATCAGAGATGGTTGTCAATTTTCCCTCATTTAGCTTTTCTCCTTTAGTTTGTTAAAATGAAGGTGCCATACGTTGCTTGAATTCACTAATACCCTGATGAATGAGGTATTTTCCCAATAGGCTCACTACGAGTATAAACAGTGAATTAGGGATGATAGGTCATCAATCATATCTCCTTCAAACAGATCTTTGCCCTGAGATTATTTGTTATATATTAAGAGCACTTACAAAGTTATCATAGAAAACACTCTGATGAAAAGACACGAAGTTGACCTTAATTCCTTCTTAGTGGGTTTGTACGGGAGTTTGTCTGTTCAAATAGATATCCCTGTGTGAAGGCATACTCATATGTAGTTTTGCTTTTCTTCATTAACAGTTTTTACTTCTTTTATCTTTTAAAAGATGTGCAATTTTCATAGTACTCCTCTTTAATGTATCTATACGCTATGGCTGAAATTCAACATCTGCTCTGAATTTTAAGTGAATATTTTCATAGGTTTGAGGGTGTTTCTGGATTTCAAGAGCTATGCTGGTTACCATTTTTATAAGAAACCATCATTTATACTCCTCTTCAGAAAGGTATTTAATCGTCATTGGGGTAGCATCTCTGCACACACTGTACTGTAAGCAAGCGTTTCATCTCTGTTGATGAGCACCAGCCCCTGGTGGAAGTTAAGCATATGTTTAAGCAGTGTCCTGGCTGGAGGCACTTTCCTGGATGTTATCCTTAATTTAAACCAAAAAAGGTCAAAGGCAATCTATAATTCAGAGTACCTTTCACCTCCTGCAATGTGACTATGGCTGGCTCCAGCTGTGCTGCTGAGTCAGGGGGGAAGGCAGAGCAGGAATTCATCCATAATTGCATCCCGCGACCAGGACTGCATCACGTGAGGCCCCATAACAAGCTGTGCTAATAATGTGCTAACAGATGCGGGAGGGCTTCTGCTCCTGCTCCCAGCAAATCTATGACTTATCATGCTTATTAAGCTGGAGGTAAATTTGCCCTTCAAAGATGCGCATCCAACACCCACTGAAATCAGCAGGACAGTGCAGCAGGGCTGGCGTCAGCGTTGGCTCAGCCTGTTTGTTTCCCTGGATGCTTACGAAGCTCCCCCATTGCATCCCTTAGGTTTCCAGCCAGGAAGGTGGTACTCTGGTCAGAGGCCAACCATGGTGCTAAGGGCAAGAGTGGAGGAACAGAGAGTGTCGAGTGATGCTTCCTTCCCCACACATTGGATGATCCCCGTTTCCAAAGTGCTGCTTTTCAGGAGGTGGTGGGACAGAAGCTGCATTTCACATTTAGCAGTCCTCAGTGAACTAACTTTTCTAAGAATTTGTTCAGATCATCATCCACTGAAGTGAAACGTCTCAGGCACAGCAGCATGGTAGAGAGATGACAGGAGGTAGGATGGAGCAATTATAAAGACTCGAGTGCTGGGTTTGTAGGGTATTTACATCCAAGGGTTAGGAACTTTGCAGGGTCTGTGGGGCAATGCAGCCAGCATCTTCAGCAGAGAGCTGTCTACACTCTGGAAACTGGGCCAGAAGGTGGAGGACCCTTCATTTGGCTCCACGATGATCAGTTACACACAGCGATAGAAAACTTTAAAAGTCTGCTACTTATTTTAGAGCTGGAATTGTATTTTAAATTATTTTTTCCCATCACAGGCTTTCTAACGTGACTGTAGACAATGCACTTAGGCCTATGCAATTCCATCTTAAATCCATCAGTTTTAAGCTGAAAGAGGGTAGATCTAGATTAGATATTAGGAAGAAATTCTTTACTGTGAGGGTGGTGAGACACTGCTACAGGTTGCCCAGAGAAGTTGTGGCTGCTCCCTCCCTGGCAGTGTTCAAGGCCAGGTTGGATGGGGCTTTGAGCAACCTGGTCTAGTGGGATGTGTCCCTGCCCATGGCAGGGGGGTTGAAACTAGGTGATCTTTAAGTGCCCTTCCAGCCCAAACCATTCTATGATTCTATGATCTTAAATGGTATGGCCTAATTATACTACTTTATTTAATTCACTGTGCCCAGATTCTAGCTGGAATATTTTCAGATCTCAGGTACAAGAGAGTCACTTTTACATGTTGGTCACATTTAAATGCATTCATTAAAGTCATTTTACTTGAGTGTAAGGAACACAGTCTTCACTGCTCTTCCTAATTGCAACATTGTGGGCATCTTTCTGAGAAGTCCCAAGGATGCTTTGAAAACCATCAAATTACAGACATGAATTTGGAATCCTATTAATGCTTGTATAATAAAACCTTTGTTCACACAAGTGTTAAGGAAACCCAAAGGAGTGCTAGCAGTATGAGTACGTTCTGACTCACCTAGATGTTTATAATTTTTTCCCATTAGGCAACTAGCTAACACCTCCAACACACAAACCTGTGATTATCAAAATGCTAAACATTTAGGAGAGAAGAAAACTGATTCCTGGACTGAAGCAAAAGTCCCACAGACGGCAAAATGTTTGTGAGACTTCAAAGGGAGTTTGTCTAAGGAAGAACGGGCTCTTGCATGAGAAGTAAAATTTCCTATAGAGAGATTTTATCAGTGTGGTTCCTGGATCGGAGTGGTTTTTGTTTGTTTTTTTTTTTTAAGCAAATTCCTCAGAAACTTTGCTGCATTCATATTCCCACCACTGACACCACATGTGTTGCAGGGCTAGGACAGCGGAGGGGATTCAGACACTATTCAGCAGCTAGAATTTACTGAATTGTTTATTTTCCTTATTTGGCAGGCTAAAGAATGGTATGTATGATAACGTCAAGAAGATTAAGATAAATATTCAAATAGGTAAATATTCAAACAAGCTGGGGGAGGAGTTGCATGGCACTGGCTGCCCCTTTCCTCACTGTACCCTGTGTTGGCCCTTACTTTAACAGCCCTTAAAATTCACAGTGAAACTTTAAAGACAAGAAATGAGCTTTAAGGAAGGAATAATGGTAGCTCTTTCATGAGGTTAGTGTTTCCTTTGAGAAAAAGCAGGGAGGTTTAGGAGAATGGGGAAGGTGTTATTGTAATAGAAATATAAACTAAAGTGGGCTGTTTCTAATTTAACAATGGGTGGCCCTGTTTTTATCAGTTTATGGTACCGTGTGTTTTTGTCTTCGTGAACACTCTTCTTTTGTCATTCAGCTATATAATCACCACCTTTTGTAAGATAATCACAGGTAATTAACTTTGTAACTGGTCTTGTCCTGTTAGACTAGTAATTGCCTGTCTCTGAATCGCATATCTAGGAGGTTTCTCAGATAAAGGAAGATATGATCTATCCGTAATTTTAAGTCTTTTGACAACTGATTGAAGGCCAATTGTTTTACGTTTGGTGATGTATTTATGGCGATTCTCACTTTAATAGTAGTTCTGAAAAGCTAGACTCAGATTGAACCAAACATCCAAAAAATCTGCAATAGTGAGCTCTGTGCAATCTAACCAGACAAAGCATCTAAATTCTACTAGTTTTATGTTCTTTATGACTTTGATTTACCCTTAGATGTACTGCATTGAGGACCAAATGGAACAATTCAGGTCTGAATAAAGAAAATAACAATAGCTTTATCAGTTCAGAACAAAAGTCCATCTTACCCAGTAGTCAGTCCCTGAGAGTAAGCTAAGCACCAGCATTGCATTCTTCACAGAATATGTTCCCAGCCCCCCAAAAGCTGTATCTCAAAGGCATTTTGAGATGCAGACATAATGCTCTAATTGAATAGCTTTATGTAGTTTTCTACCATGAATTTGTCCACTTTTTAATGCATCAAACATGGGTGCCTGTGATGTTTCCATATGCATTCCGTGATCTGAAATTCTACAATTAGGTACAAATTCTGTGAAAGACCACGTTCATTTGCCTGCTTCGAATTTGCTGTTTTATATGATGCCCCTATTACTCTCCCTCACGATATACTCCTCATTATTTTGAATATGTGCATTGTATTCCTCTTCAGTAACTTTTCAATTCTTTTTCAGCCAAAAGAGTCCTAGTCCACTCACTTGTTCCTCATACAGAAGGGAAACTATCTTTGCAGACATCATCCTTGAACGGGCTGCAGACTACCAAAGATGCTATACGCTTTATTGCCCAGACAGCTCAAAGTTGCTAAGTATTATTATCCACAATTACGTGACTCAACATTCTTTTATTTGTTATGTTGCCACTGCATTAATAATTGTTGGTGGGGAAGCCTGAAAATGTAAATCTCAATCTCTTCTCTTCAACATAGTTGTTGCTTGATTAGCTGGCTGGCATATTTTTTATTTGCTTTTTAATCTCAACTGGTTAGCATCTGAGACATAATTCTTCTTGTACCAATGCTAGTTTTTGATCACCCTAGCTGAAATGGGCTCATGTAAAATAATATCTGAGGAAAGGAGAATCAGGACCATTTCGTCTGTTTGTTACTGTCTTACTGACTAGAGCAACATCTTAGAAGAAAGATATTGTATCCCAGACAGGCTGCTCCAGTAGCTTTGTTGTCTCAAAGCAGGGTCCACTGCCCAGTGTGCAATAAACCAATCCACACAGTCGAGATATTTGCATCAATTTCTAGTTCTGTGCAGAAAAGGGAAGTAAGTGGTATTCCGCAAAGCTAGCTTAGCTTCCCAAAACACAGGGACTACTTTGTACTATGTAAAATTACTTTATCTCTACTTATGTTCTATCACATGATTGATTTACTAGTTCTTTGTTTCTACTTAAAGTGACAGTGCATAAAAATTTCACCACTCATGCTCAAAGGGTAGGGGGCTTGTTGTTAGTAGGGGTCCGTCTAGCCTATGGGAGGGCATTTTAGTATGCTAATAGTATGTTAATGAGCTAAGTCCAATTAGTGTTTTCTACTTAGCGCTACAAGTTGTAGCCATTCTCACACCAATGTAAGGTGTGGTAATGCTCCCTTTCATTCATTATGTAGGCCTGTTTCTCAAGGACACGTTGTTGACTCCTAGGGATGTGTTTTTCTCTAATTCTCGATATCTTAGTGTTTTGCAAATTCTATTCTTATTCTACATGTCTCTTTGTTCTCTCTTAGGTGATTTTAAAAAAAAATACTTATTTTGATTGGTAACATACATCAGCTTCAGAGTAATTTCCCTGGAGGAAACAAGAGAAGGCTTTTGCACACCCTCTTCAAGAAGCTTCCTAGGAAAAGACCTCTGAAGGGGAGAAACTGGAAGGCAGTAGCCCAGCTCTTCAAACCTGTAGCCCTCCACTTGATGGGCAGCAAGACTTTGTGCTCTCTGCTTTGATATACTCCCTCCTCAACAAAAATTATTTGGAGGAGTTTGGGGTTTTGCTCTTGCAAGTGCACCTAGAAATATTCTGCAGAAATATAACCTCCAATATATTGCTTCATGTTGTGATTAATTTAAATGAGACTTTGTTCTACTGTCTGAAAAAGGGAATATTAGAGAGCAGTGACAGGAACCATGGAAAATAAAACAACAGGCTATTTGCAGATGTTTGTAAATTGCTGCATTTATCAAGACATAAAGCTCTTTGTTCATTGGTAACTAAATAAAAACAAACTTCCAACTAAGAACATCACATGGGAAAATATGTCAGAGCATTTTATACTCAACTAAATTAATTTTAGTATAGGTAAATAAAGGTTTGTCTGTAATATCTACCATCTGTATTCAAAATTCTTATTATTAAAGAAAGAAGGCATTTTTGTCAGAGCTGAAAATGTCAAAGGGAAGAACCTCAAGAATATCTATATATGATATCAAAAATTATTGTTTTGCTTGAGTTTAATTTTACTTTAGTTTAATTGAATATTGGCAGAAGTTTCTCAGGTATGTGATAATTGTCCACCATGTGGAACCTGTTCTGCACCTCTTATGAGAAATAATGCAGTCTGGCTCAACTCCAAGTTATTGAACTATATGCAGCAAGGATTTAGTTAAATTCTGTAACCTGTGTAATGCAAGAAGCTAGATTAGAATATCACAACGGTCCTTTCTGGCCTTAAAATAAATGGAAACTATGACATAAAATTGGCTTCATTCAGGTTAATCATCATTGGCTGAATTTTGCCACCCTTACCCACGCTGAGACTCATTGATTACAGGGGAATTACTCACCATTCTGCACAGGGAAAGAATCAGACCCATGTTAATGAACGCTGTAGTGCAAAAGGGGTTTGAACGATGAGAGAATGCACCATTTGAAACAACTTGATGGTTTATAAATAGTACGTTAAATATATGAAATACCGAGGTGAAAATGCTTTGTTTCCTCCTTTGGGCAATATCCATATAGCTCAACACACTGTTGCAAGGTACAGAATAGCGGGGTGGATGCAGGGATGGCAGGAATGGAAAATCTCTGTCCCCTCCCCAGCATGGATCAGTACTTTCAGCATCTTTTCCATCCTCCACAGGGACAGCGTGGTGGCACCAGTGGCAGAATTGAAATCACATCGACATCGCTTGTACACCCCCAAATCCCAGTGTTATTCAGACTTTCATTAAATGTCCCAAGACAGAATTCAACACCTGGCTGAGAAGTTTTGCACCTGGCTTCAGTGTTCAACTCTCGTATGAAAAGGAGCAGAGGGAACATACCTTGGACTCCTTCCAGCACTGCCGTTCAGAGTACTCGTGTGTGCAAACAGGAACAGGAGGTCAGCAACTAAAGAAAGCATCATTGTCACAACAGCCACTGCCAGGCAAGGTGATCCTGTCTGCATCTGTCAGTGGGGCTGTCACTTCATCACTGCTGACTTTGGAGGCAATGCTAATGGCTGAAGGCTTTTGTGTCCCTGCTTGTCTTGGTTCTCCATACCACAGAGCTGCCTTGGCAGTTGTGTCAACACAGTAATTTGTGAAGCCATACTAGGAACCAGACCTGGAAACTGTTTTATTTCTCTTAAAAAAACCCCACATTTGGTATGTAGGCACTTTTAAACCCAGACTAGCACACCGATCTCCACCAACTGACTGCCAAGAAAGGAGAGAACACCATGGCTGGAGAGAGAGCAAACAGCTGTAATAGGAGCGGGGGATGGGGACCTTGCAAGCTACCATTGTCCCTGAGCAAAGCATCCCTGGTCCTGTTGCTCTGCCGCACTTCAGGATAAACAAGACATCTATATAGAAGAACATTGTCACAGGATCAGGATTTCCCATTTCAAAAGTAACCATCATCTTAGCCCCAAATTTATTTTAAATACCTCAGCTTTGTTCTGGTGCTTATGAAGCAGCAGCAGTTAATTTTCCTGTGATGATGTTCTATTCTACTGACATTATCTCTTAAGTATAAGACTATTCTATTAAGGTGGATGAATTGAATTACATTTCCTCTCACTTCAAATAATGGCATTCTATTCACATTGCTTTCAGTACATCATGGCAAAGTATGGACTTTTGTTAGAGGCTGGCACCCGCTAATGCTGTTACAGTAAGGGTAGAGATTTCCATTATAAATCTTCTTTTACGGTGTTTTAAATCAGCTGTAAAAGTTCTTTCCAAGATGAAACTTGGCACTAGACAAAAAAAAAAAAAAGATTTTTTTGAAGTTAAGAAGGATTTGGCTTGGTTATTTGAAACATCTTTCAATTGTATAAATGGAAAAAGTTTATCAGTTCAAGACGTATTTAAAATTTCTATAAATCAGTGTCTCTTCAGCTCAAGGATATAGTCTGACATTAGTTCATAATGTATTCTAATTGCTTTTTGTATTATGAAAAATAACAAGTTCTTAAACATTGGAGAGTGTATTCTACATGTCAAGTAACTACTTTTCATAAGGAGTTTTACTGCATATATTCTAAATATGCTTTTACCCCAAAGAGATGTTAAAAATAACATATTCATAAATCTGCCTTAATTCATGCTTTCATGGTAAACTTTTAACATTTATGAAACAGCTGTTACAGTCAATATTTTTTTGTGTAATAGCAACTCCCTGTTTAAAATCCATGATGCATCCTGATTCAGAAAAACACTTAACCAGGGCTTATGAAGCAGGACAAATAGCAAATAAGACAGCACAGAAAACTAGTCCATTCTCCCAGGCAAAGCAGCTGGGATGGACAACCACACACTCTTGAGAACATGGCAGCTGTGAGCTCTCTCTTCTCTGACTCTGCTGTCGTCTGCACGTCCCCTTTAGGCTTTTATCTCCAAAGCATATGCATTCTTGGACACACCGTTCACTGCATCAGCCCTGAAGAAATCCCTTTGTGAAGAGGCTGTGTCACAAAGTAATAAAGAACATTCTGGACATAGCAAACTACTAAATTCTAATGCTATCAAAAGATACACCATTTTCCCAGCAGCCACAATGCAGAGAACATGTGCAAGCTTTTAACAGCAAAACACTTCTTTTTATACTTTATAACATTAGAAATCACAGAATCCTAGGGGT
>VZRW01000394.1:0-16225 GCA_013398125.1 Aegotheles bennettii
CATCCAAACACTTCTTGAATTCAATCAGGCTTGGTGCTGTGGCTGCTTCCCTGGGGAGCCTGTTTCAGTNGAGGGGTTTATTCTGATCTCCATCCCAATCTTCCAGTATGCAAGTGCAGGCTGCAATTATAATTTTATGCATATTAACATTTAATAAATAGTGTTATTTAGCTTATCATAGAATCATAGAACAGAATCATAGAACATGTCGAGTTGGAAGGGACCCTCCAGGATCATCGAGTCCAACTCCTGTCCCTGTGTAGGACACCCCAGGAGTCACACCATGTGCCTGAGAGCATCATCCAAACACTTCTTGAATTCAATCAGGCTTGGTGCTGTGGCTGCTTCCCTGGGGAGCCTGTTTCAGTGCTCAAACACCCTCTGGGTAAAAAACCTTTTCCTGATATCTAACCTAAACCTCCCCGGATTCAGCTTCCTGCTGTCACCCTGAGTCCTGTCATTGGTCACAGGAGTGAAGAGATGGGTACCTGCCCCTTCTCTTCCCCTCGTGAGGAAGCCATAGACTGCAATGAGGTCACCCCTCAGCATCCTCTTCTCCAGGCTGAATAATCCAAGTGACCTCAGCCGCTCCTCATAAGTCATCCCCTCCAGACCCTTCACCATCCTCGTGGCCCTCCTCTGGACTTGCTCCAGTAGTTTGATGTTTGAGTTTATATACATAAATCATATTGTATTACAGTACCATATTGTCATGACATCCCTATATTAAGCAGCTCCTCCTTTCTTTACCGTGAATGGAGACATAAAGTACAGATGAACTTCTGAACCCATTTTACTGCAGAGTATATCATGACTGTTAGGTCAGAGAGAAAAAAAACAAAACACATGGACAGTCAGGACCCAGTAGCCTGGAGAAGCTCCTTTCACCAACAAGCAAGAGAGAACTTCAGATATGATAAAATACTACCCAAATCTTCCAAGAAACAGATGGGAAAATGAGCAAGGTCATAAATCCTTAGTACTTAACTCATCTCAACCCCACTGAAGAAACAGCTTTTCAAAGAGAGTTAAATATAGGCAACCAGTAAAATGAATCAATATAAGCCATAAAAGAGATGACCACATAGGAGGAGAGGAGAAATTCTGACAGTTTACAAAAAAAGAGCCAGTGGAAAGTAAGAATTGCAAAGTTCTGCTAATCTCTCCAAGTGAGTGAGATAGTCTCTTGGAACAGGTGACACAGTTTTATATTCCCAGATAATTAGGAGTTAATATGTAACTATCAATAAATGTGGGTTGAAAAATAAACCTCATAAATTGACAATCAGTCTTTTTTTCCTCTGGAGTGCGAGCAAAGTTGTCTTGTGTGATACAAATGACACCACAGAGCACATCATGCAATTGTATCCAAACATTCCCTAATTAGTATCAGCCATTAACCTTCAATCAGTGGATCACTGGGGTCACAACTGGGGATTTATAATCTAGCCAATTTATACCTATCTCCCCACAGAGTCAAGATTGCAGAGGG
Organism: Aegotheles bennettii; assembly: GCA_013398125.1. Lineage (NCBI taxonomy): Eukaryota > Metazoa > Chordata > Aves > Caprimulgiformes > Aegothelidae > Aegotheles > Aegotheles bennettii. The sequence continues at coordinate 1,493 of VZRW01000394.1, forward strand.
GCGTTTAATCAGAAGGGTTTCCTATGCCACCACAGAACCTTTCACAAAGTCATTAGGCCCAATTAAAATTCAACTCAAAGTGCACAGTTGGCCTATCCACAGACTAAGTTTCCTAGTCAGCTGGAGGTAAACTAAGGCTACCTCAACATGTTTCAATCAATACTCATTTTCAGAAGGAAATTTGGGGTTTGGTTAAGCAAAATTTCATTAAAATTATCTGCTGCAAACAGAAAAGAATCTGTTTTTGTCAAAAGCTGACTAGCACAGAAGTTTTCATTTTTCCAGTAAAGGAAAACCACTTGAAAATTTTGTCATGAAAATACATTTGTTCCAATATTCCTGTGGCCCCATTCTGGACTGTGAGCCATACCACTGAAAGCTCCCAATCTGTGGTCCACCAGTGAATGAGTATCGCAGTCTATTAGTCTACCCACAGAATGGTGGTGACAGGACACAACTAAACTGTAACCTCTACTGTGTACAAATATGTCTTTTTTCAGCCAAAGTTTTTACACAGAACAAATACCATCTCCTCAAAAATTCTTATGACTGAGTAAAGCAAGACAGTTAGAAAGACACAAGACATGCTGTTGAGACAGAAGAGTGCAAATGTCCCTCTCAAAAACATCTGTACTCTCCAAAGACCTGATCCAAACCTATTAAGGCCATGAGACTCTTTCTATTAGCACCAACTGGCTTTCCATTTGATCCCACACAGCAAGATGGAAATTTTACTCCTTTAAAAAAAGAAGTGGCATTTTCATATACTCTCATATTACAGAAGTTGTACTTCTGTTCTTCAACCAGAAATCCTGGTAATTTAACTCAATGGAGTGTATTGCACTTCCTGCTAAAGTTTTTAAACATCTTGATGGACAGAGGGGAGCACAGGACTCACACAAGTGGTAGTTCCTTCTTTGCTTGAAAATGAAATATGTGCTTTTCAGTGCTTGAGCTGTAGTAGATGGAAAGTAATTTAGATTCTGGCAAATCAGGAAGAATCCATCAAATTACTGGCAGCTTGAACAACAGAGCACTAGGAAACCCCTGCCTGCTTCAGGTCACTGTCCACCATTTGGCAGGGCTACAAAAGGATTGCAAACTTATGACTATCCTATTTTTTTTATAAGACTTTCTTCTAGACTTCCCACTGAAGTGTAAGGATGTCAGGAAGCAGAACAAAGCCAGGAAGACATGTGGATTAGAATCAGAGAGAAAACAGGGGCAGGAGTGAAGTTAAGGAGCCAAAGCAGCAAGAAAAGGGTATCAAAGAAAAAATAGCCAGCTGCCCTGGCAGCATCTGTATGCCACTCAAAGAGTCCTGACCAGAGTTTTACACAAACAAATGGTAAGAGAATAGGCCAACGGATACATAGAGGCAAAATCTCTTCTGTGGTGCTTCTTCTTGGGTCAGAGGACAGAAGCCTGCATCAGAAACAGGTTGACCAAACTATGTACAATCAGAGTTTCCCTGCATGGGGCATACCACTGAAAACAGCTCACACATGACTTCATGAATCTAATTAGGCACAGCACAGAGGAATGCAAAGGTATTTCTGTGTCTAAGTTCATTGCAGTTTTTGGCTTCTCTCCAGAGGCTACCAGCAAGGTTACCAGTGACTGCCAAGCATAGCAATGGTGTCATTATGGAAACACCTGTCCACAGGACCACAGCAATACAGCTCACCCACAAAGGCCGCCAAACAACAGATGGTAGCAACTTTTGATCGCTACCAACATGGACTGGATTTGAACCAGCGAGTTAGAAGTAAAAATATTTCCAGTTCATTTCTTATTCCCTTCAGCTATTTTTTCTCCTCCTAACATTATATATTATGTACTACCTTACATTAAGTACCGGGAAGGACTTGATTATAAAAACAACCACCTTCTCCTTGCTGTGTAATACAAAATAGAACTGGGAAACTTGGATGCCTACTGTTTACATTTTGCAGTAAGAGGGCAATTTCACACTGCCTACTACTGATGCTGCAATATTTCCATACCCACTTTTGGTTTGTTTGTTTGTTTTAACTCAGTTCATGCCAGAATTAAAATGAGAAGACTCATCAAAAATGTCATCTCTTCTCTGTTATGAGGAGTTTGTGTCTGTCCTCTGCCTGCATTTTTGTTTTGTCATAACATCCATCCATTTACAAAACCAGGTCAGCTCTGTGGCTGGCCTAGATAAAGCAGCAGGAATCCATCCCTCGCCCGGTCTCTGCTGCCCATCAGCCAACCTGTGACTGTGCCCCTGCCCAGGTGACTACTTACTCCACATGCAGTTCTAAGTCTGTCCCTACTAACCCAACTGTTTTCACCAGAACCACTCAAGGCGTGGCATTTATTTTTACCTAAAATCATCCAGCCTTCTCTCTTTCAGACATCTTTCACCATCCGCAGAAAGTCAATGAATCAGAGGTGAAGCAGAAAGCTAAAAGTTAAAAGCATCCAAGCAGATTGCTGAGAGCATACGTTGTACGGCAGGCATGCTGCAGCGATATGTGGGTGGCCGGCTGCTTGTCTGGCTGCCTGCCCGTCGCTCTTCACACGCCGGCAGTACACCTCCAGGATGCTGTCCTACCGTAATCAGCCTCAATGGCACAGACTTCAGGAGACGGGCACAGACCTCTTGGGTTTGGAGAGCTTTTGGATCTGCGGTTATTCAGGCTTCTATTTATGAGCCTGTTGTGTAATTAAGAAGTGTGCTAGGGGAAAGAGAGTGGCTTTTCTGTATCTCAGACATTATTACTTTGACTGAAATTAAATTATAAGCCCTTATCGCCACTTAGGAGTGGAAAGCGCTGAAAGCTAGAAACCTCCTGGGTGAAATCTTAACTCTGTGCAAAGCAAGGGCAAAATCACTGTTGACATTAATAAAGCCAGGATCTCACTCCGTATATTTGTTCATGTGTGGTTTGCATTTTCACAAAGAATGGGGATTACTTATTAACTGACATGCAGAGACTGCAGCAAAGACTGCCCACAGTATCATCAAGGCTTATGAAAATATTTGTAAGATTCTCGCTTCCTTTGAAACTGCCTGCACAAGACAAATAAGAATCTCCTAAACCCAGTATGTATTTTGGTTTAGATACAGTTTATTTGTGAAATAGCATGCTTCAGTGATCACATGCTTTTTTCTTGCTTTCTGAGATTAACAGTCATTTGGGGACATGAAAGTAAGAGTGCATTATTCTGTGTTTTATTAAATCACATTAGTTACTGAGCTTTAAGTGGCCTTCTCAGTTGGAAATAAATCTCACAACATGGGCTAGTAAGTTTCAAATGTAGATAACATACAAAAGCAAACTGGCTGTGACTGCATTATTTCTAATGCAGCATTTATTATTTTGTATCTGTAACTTCTGACTTTCCCAGAAGCAAGATGTATGTAGTTTTTTGTTGGTTTTCAAGCAAAAAATAAAAATGTAAATTTTGTACTATAATCATTTCTAACTCATCCATTTGCTTATTCTGACATCTCCATGGAACTAGATCTATGAATTTCATGAAATTCAGCTGTCTGGGTTTTTTTACCTAAGCACTTTCTGGCAAAGGCAGATACTCCAGTGATGCTAATGACTACAGATCCTTTTGCATACATGGAAATGTAGCAAGTAAAACCACTGGAAATTTACTCTAGGTAAACAAAATACTGTTTTTCATAATATCTACTAAGTTTCACATTAAGTTGCATCTGGGCAGGAAGCAATTAAAGAGAACTGATAGCTTTTTTTTTTAATACAAGTTCTGAATTTACACCTTCACATTTCTCTTTGTCATTTATGTCTGAATAGACGCAGTATTTCTTCAGAACAGACATCCCTTATAATAATTTTTTCTTGTCCTAACTAGGAGCCTCTTCTGCTTTGCTTCAAGATTTCTCCTAGCTGAGTGCCATTCCTGCATTTACTTTTCTCAGTTTTTCTCACATAGCCACACTTCTGCTCCCACACAACTCCCGGGTGACCTCCTTCTGACTGGATTGAAATGGATCCCTTTTTCTAGGTTTGCCCCCTCAGCCTTTTTCCTGCTTCTCAAGAAGTCATGCCACTCAGTCATCTTTCAGTCTTTGCAATTCACTGTATCCCACGATTAATTTCAGCTAATTCCAGCTGTTCTGGTGCAGGTATCTAACCTACACTAGTTGTAAAAGCCATTGGAGAGCCTCCAGAGAGCAACTATCAGCAGGAGATAATTGATCTCATCATTTACTGCTACCAGATCCTGAGCAGCTAAGGTTGCTGAGATTTATGTGCCTGTACCTTTTCCTCATGGTAAACTCCACAAAAAGGCTGAGACAATTTTAAACTTCAAAAGACAAGGATGAATATGAACTAGGGTGATGGACTTTTAGACCTCAAAAGCTGTTACGTGACAAGAAAAGAGAGAACAGAAATAGAAAGGATTTAGTCATTGCTTTTACCCCCTGCTCCTCTCCTTGTTTCCATGGAGGGCCTCAACCAACCCAGGGAGTAGTGGCAGACACTGGCTTATGCTGCTGCTTCTGCACTGTTCTTCCTGCTGTCTCTCATCCCTATGGCATCTGTTCTTACTGATGCTCCCAGCAGTTTTTCAAGCTCTCCTGGAACAGCAGGCCCTGAGCACCATGATGAGAATTTCTCCCTGCTTATTCTGCTTCTCCAACTCAGTGGTTTCTGGCACCTGTTTCCCTGAGAAGGCTCTGCAGCTTCCCTTGAGAAGGGGCAACATCTCCTTCTTAAAAGGGTTCCTCCTCATCCATTCTCCTTAGAGGAACACCACACCACTCTGAAAATCTGTTTTTAAAAAGCCCAAGTATCTTCCATCACACTGGGATATGTCTAAGACATGAAGAACCAAACGACTTTCCTTCTCCATTGTTCACAGGGAAAGCCTATGTCATTGTGCACCTAAATTTTAGGTGAACATTAACCCAATGGCCAAGGATACATGTGCAAAGCAAGTATATAAAATATCTTACTCATATGATGACAGGAAGGATAACAGCTTTAGCTGTACCTACTTTTCATAGGTACAAGTGCTGGTGCAATGCACAGAGCACTGGGAAACACAAGGTTTCTGGTTTGTAGGAGAGTTTAGAGCATAAGCTATTTCACAATATCTGGGCCTGGGTTCTTTAAAAACTATTTGAAAGTACATATGATTTAGAAACACCAACAATTTTTCAACAGTATTGTCACCCTACATTTGTTGACCATGAAAACTATTGACCACGATACAGAAATACTACATAAGCAACTGAAAAACAGGATACTGCACTCTGTCCTTGGTTTATAACATGGCCTGCCTGCCACTGTGGGTGTTTTAAGTCTTTGATCCTCTAGATCTCATTGTTGAACGTTGGAAGTTCAGTGAGCAAGAGAGCAAAGACTTAGCACCTTAGCACCAACCCAGTCCCATGCTGTTTCAGAGGTTCTAAAGGCCTTTTAGTTATTGTTTTGTGGATATGTCAGGTCTGACAGCCACAGCATTAAACTTGATGAGCTTCAGCACTAACCCAAATCTTGCCTAGAAATTACATGTCCAGCCTGGTCCTACATGCCCCTGCTATCCCAGACCATGGGCACAGGAGTATGTGTCCTTGCGGGGCAGATTTAGGACAACCCCCTCAGGAGATGTGCCAGGTGAGATACCCCAGGACCGCATCCAAAACTTTCAATGCCACAATATGAAAGAACTGAAAGAGGGAAGGATCTCACAATCTAGCCGGCTATTATGAGTAATCAGTTCACCTTGTTTTTCAGCAGCATATTATTTGGACCAGTTATTTTACTTGGACTTCAGAAGGGACAATCATCCAATTTCCTGTTCCCGTTTTAATGCATTATACAAAACTGTGAACTGCCTCATGAAACAAGCAGTGGTAGTCCTACGTGTATTTCCATTATGTTTTTACTTTCTCGTGAAGCAAGAAAGAAGAGACACACCAACACCACAACTGGTGTGTGATCTCACAGACTTGGACAGAAAAAAAAAGATATCTTAATGCAGTTCCTTTCTGTGTAAAGTCCATTTCACTTAGTTCAGAGTTTACAAATCAAAAATCAAAGTCTAGTTATAAGAAGAATGGTATCAGCCTGTAACTAAACTGTCAGGGTTTACAATTGTTACCACTTATGCAGCGATGGTTTATGACAGGCATGAATCAACAAGTTCCTTTTACATTAGTCCAACCTGCCCAATTTTTAAAATTTAACAGAAATCCATTCATACTTACGTTCTTGCTTTAAAAAGACCATGTATTCTAAATAAAACTCCTTTTAGAACCAGTAGGTTTCTGTAGGCAGACACAGCGCATCTGTCCACTTCACCAGGCTGGGTGCCTATGCTTATATAAGGGCACTCTCAAAAGGGGGATGTGCACACTTTGACTACAGAGTTTAACCTCCTTGGGAATTGTCTGTAAATGATGGGTGAATGGAATCCACCTCCCTTAACAGCCCTTCAACAGAATTGGCCTCTGCGGATGTCATTCAATGTCAGGGTATCTATTCGTGGTTAATATGATCAGTTTGCAGTAGTTTAACTCACCACTATGTTATACCTTACACCTAGGTCAGGAGACACAAAAATTAGGGTAGCTGTTTCTTACATGCGTAAATCCAAAGAAATAAGACTTGCTTTCTTTTTCCCCCCTTTTTTTTCTTTTTGCCTCAAATTATGACAATTTATCCATTACAATTTATGGGGCCTTTTTTCTACATTGACAATAGCTTCTTTAGTTTGTTTCCTACACACAGATTTGCTTTTATTAATACAGGTCTTTTACATCCTTAAACTCGGTGTCAGTTTACCTGTGGTCTTTGGAGAAGATACCTACAATGACACAAATGGCAGCTGTCCAGCCAAGAATTAACATACTGGTAAGTACCTCAAGCTCCTTTACCACAAGAGGTACAGAACAGACAGAGGCAATATCAGCTTTCAAATCTCTTCATTTAGTTCAAGGGGCTCCTTGCTTACTGTGCTGAGTCAGCCTGAAATGTACCATGTTTCAAAATATATTATTTTTGTAGGCGCATAAGGCTTTTAAACTAGTTATTATACACTTTGGAACCTTACCAAAGACATCAACCCCCAGATAAAATTGTCATAAATAGTGGTAGGGAGAAAAGTAGCTACAGCAAAGTCTAATTAAGTATTTTGATTAGTTCATACTTGTTGCATTTTGGCTCCTGTTTATAATTAATTTTATTATCTGATGTCTGTCAGTGCTGGTTTTTCAACTACTTCTTTATTTAATTAATTGGACAGTTTATAGTCATCATTTTGGAAAAACAAGTTTTGCTTTTTAATTTATAACTGATCATACGAGGAGTGGCTGGGAAAACTGGGGTTGTTCAGCCTGGAGAAAAGGAGGCTGAGGGGAGACCTTATTGCTCTCTACAATGACCTGAAAGGCACCGGAACAGGCTGACCAGGGAGATGGTTGAGTCCCCATCCCTGGAAGTATTTAAAAGCCATGTAGATGTGGTACTTAGGGACATGGTTCAGTGGTGGACTTGGCAGTGCTAGGTTAACAGTTGGACTTAATGATCTTAAAGGTCTTTTCCAATCAAAACCATTCTCTGATTCTATATTCACTAAGGCTTCCTACCCTTTCAGTTTCAATACTCTTCCTAACTGTGACAGGATTAACCCCAAGCAACAAACTAGCTTTCAAGTCACAATATCAGAGTGCTGAGCACCAATTTTTACCCACAGTCAAGCGCAGACCTTCCTGTACCTTCATCCACCTTTTCCTGCAATACGCAATGTATTCCCCTCTGACACCAATTTGCTGTTTGAGTCTATGCTAGTGAATTATTACATCTATGGAGAGGTCCATGGCAGAAGAAAATTTTGTGGACACAACCAGTCAGTCCTGCCAGGAAATGAAGGCAGAATCAAAGCCAGAACCACAAAATCACACTGAATTTGCAGCAGGAAGGAGCCACCATCATTTTCAATACCTTACTTTAGACTTTGAACAAGAAGACTCACATTTTTTAGCTTTTAACTTTTGAAGTCAGTTATTCCCTTTCTCCTATTTGGGCAAGGCAATAATTCAGTAAGAAGAGGAGGGGACACACAGTCAAAACTATTTCATATTGCAGAGTAGGAAAGTTCCAGTCAAATGTGTCAACAACACAAATTGAGGCACTACTGTCTGAAAAACAGGAAGCCTGGGAATCTCACAGTGACTTGCATGACCTTGAAAACTAGACTAATAGGTATGGGATGAGATTTAATAGTACAAAGTGTAAAGTCATGAATTAAACAGAATTTCCTGTCGTCGGTTACGAGCATGTTTGGAGTGACAAGGGAAGAGAAGGAATTGACTGTATCCTCCTCAGTCAAAGGGTAACTGAGCCATGAGTGCAATATAACTGTAAAGAAGTAAATGTGATCCTACATCCCACCAACTAGGACATTTCCTGTAGGGAGAGGAGAATATTGTTTCTGTTGAACATGACATTGATAAGCCCTTAGCAATAATACTGTCACAACTCTGGTTTCTCCCGTACCAGTAAGATGAATTTAAACTGATATTGTACAGTGGAGGACCATCAGGCTGGGAAGGAGAATGGAGAGGGAATGGAGGGTACAAGGGAAAAATAGCAATAATTGGCCTAGTTCAACCTAGGAAAACAAAACTAAGATGGGATTAAGTTATTGACTATAAATATGAAGGGACGAGAGAAAAGAAGGTAAGCATGGTTTTAAATAACTGAAAAAAACCGATTTCAACCAGATAAGCAAAATTTTAAAGTACAATGTCAAAGTGAATTTCTAAACATAGAATCGTAGAATAGTTTGGGTTGGAAAGGACCTTTAACGGTCACCTAGTCCAACACCTCTGCACTGACCAGGGACATCTTCAACTAGATCAGGTTGCTCAAAGCCCCATCCAACCTGACCTTGACTGTTTCCTCTCTGAGCATCCTGTTCCAGTGTTTCACCACCTTCATTATAAAAAATGTATCCTTATATCTAGTCTAAATCTACCCTCTTTTAGTTTAAAACCATTACCCCTTTTCCTAACCATCAGAGGAGTGAGTAATGCTTCAGGAGTTGTAGCAGGAACAAAAATAAACAAACAAACACATAAAAAAAAAAGAAAGAAAAGAAAAAGACAGAAGAAAAACCAAACCCCGGATTGGTTTTACAGAAAAGAAAATCATTGGAAGGCAGGAACTGTATGGCACAGTGCAGATAGGATCCAAAGACCCCACATGTTGTTTCTAAACCTCTAGTCCTGAACCAGAATGGAAAGTTTTTATGAACCAAACTTGAGATGGGAGTCTCAATTAGAAATGGGAGGCAGAAGAAAAAGAGAGGAAAGACCAGATGAAGTGGCAAAGAAGCAGTGATGGACTGTTCTATAACATACATAAGAAAGACCACAAATGCAGTATTTAATATGACCTCCGTAACAAAAATTTAGCTCTTGAAAATTAAAATTTGTAATTGATTAAGAAATCCCAGCCAATCAAGAGAGCTGAAGGCAGTAACTTGAGATTTAGAATTGAAATAATTACTCCTAAAAGGAGTAGAAAAGATTACAATTAAACAAGCCATGATTAAATTAATTTTCTTCTGGGAAAAAAACACTATTTCATATGATAGGTATGTGTCCTGCAATTCACAAAGAAAGAAAGAAAAATACGCAGAAAGATATCTGTTGTCCAAGCATGAAGCCACGTATCAGGGAAGAGAGTTTTCACATCAAATGGGGTACTGTGGGAAACATGGGGTGATGTTACTTCTGCATGCAGCAAAATTCCAAGCTTGCCATTGCGTCTCTGCGGTGGTTGCAAAACAGCTTTACATAAGCAGCTTTTATAATGCTCCATGAAGATCAATAGCTTTAGGTTGGCTTATTTGTTTTGTTTCGTTCCCCTGTTACAAAAGTACTTGATCGCAGACAGGAAAGTTGCTTTGTTGTGTCAGATCCTATCCAAAAATATCAGGAAATAGACTTTACCATGCAGAATACAGAAAATAGATAAAGGGCAAAGGGAAGAAGACTATTGCAAACCTCTCCATAATAAATCTTGGCAACTGTGACACCTAACTCCATATTTATAGCCATTCCCTATCTTGACATCCAGAAACGGGAAGGCTAGCAAGTGAAATAGGAGCTTTTGCACAATAATGCAATCTTCAGTATCAGACAGGTTTTAAAAACATCTGTGCTAGGTTTACCAGATTGCATTATGGAAATGTTAGACACCAAAAAATCATGCATTGATGTGTAAATAAGGAAAAAATGGGGGTGGTAGGCTGGGAAAGAGAATTCCCTCTGGTATTCTTCCTGCCAGAAAACAAAATCAGACAGCTTCCACCCACTAGTCTCTCCTTATCTCCCCTTCAGTTTCCAATGGCTTGCTCTGCAAAATTCCCTCAACTCCAACAAGCCGTAAAACCCACTGAGGGCTTAAAATTACTGTTAGATTAGCAAATTTTGACCCTTTGTCAATATTACTAATTTGTGTGAACCAAAACTGTTTTAGCTGATCTTTAAGCAGACATTTCTAACCATAGCCTTTCTTACTGTTGTGCAAAAAATCTCTCAGTGTCGCCATATGGTCTGAAGCAGTATCTAGACTTACACTTTCTAGGCCAGTGAGAAAAAGTGTAATAACGAGAGGAGAAGCAAAGGAGGCTCTAAAGCTGCCAGATGATTTTTCCCTTTGTACATCAAAACACCCCCAGGCCTGATCTTCATGTGCTTTTTGTTTGTGATAGTGTCTACGAGCTGCAGGTCAGAATCAGCTAACCATATGACTGTCAAAGTGTACATCTTAGTCATAAAAACAGATGCTTTTTGATGCATTCAGAAGTGATTCTGGTATATCCAGGTAAGTGCTGCAATTTTGAGCAGAACATTGGACAAACTTTTTCTTACAGCTAAACAGCAGTCCTTTAATGAGACAGATTAAAACCCACTGACTCTTCAAAACAGTTGAAACTCAGAGTTTATCTGTGAAACACAACTCTGTGGAGAAAATTCTTCTGCAGACCCATTTTTGATTCATCTACTCAGTCTTTCCAGAGGAAAGGAGGGACATATACCAAGAAAAGTAAACACTTCAGAACTTGAAGGAAAGAACCAATAGCTCTGGCTCAACTTCATCACACTTCAAACATGAAAAGGTGTTTGTCATGTGTGGGGTTGCATTTGCAGAATGCACACAACAAAGTCCATACATGCAGGACTGGCATAGGTGATTCATCATATCAGAAACTTCAGTGTAGGTTGCAAGCTGAAAGCACTGCATACTCTTACAGATGTGGATTAAATAGTGTTAACATGAAGCTATTGTCACAAGTTTGCAGGATAACGTCATAGGAAGAACACATGCATTCACATTTTGTACTGTGACCTGTAGCTTCACTGAAATACAAGTATCTCCAGCCAGCAAGCATACATCAATATCACTCCTAGAGAGGTGCTGGCAAGTGATTTCTCCATGTGTAAATGCCATGTTGCACCAGCAAAATGAAAACTGGATGAAGACAATCATGTGTCAGATCCTAGATCAGGCAGTTAGTCTCCATATAATCTCTCCACAATCTCAACACAATCCCTACACAATGAACAGGAGGCAAGGGAGAAAAAACCCTCCAGAGGGCAATTTAGAGCTGAAGTTTATTCCAGGTGCATTGAGTATTACTCTGCGGGCTCCTCTCTCTCTTCAATGGCCTAAGTTAGAGCAGACTCCTAGTGGAAATCCTTAAGGTTAGGCATCTAAAGTATGCCCATGCCTCTACTTCTCCTATTGTTTAAAAAAACATACTCTCCAAACCCAATTTCAAAGACCTCAAGGTGATACAAACTTCAGCTCCTGACATAAACTGTTCCCTCAGAAAAAGCACAAGTCTGGTGAAGTAAAGTTGTTCTGGGACTATCTGTCCAAAGGGAGGTGGGAAGGATCTCTGAGTTAAAACCCATTAAATGAAATCACCCTGAACAGGCAATACGTACTTAGAGACTGTCAGTTCAACTACTGCTTTGGCCTTCAACTGAAATACAAAAGGAACAGAAATCCCAGCAACATACCTGGACAGGCTGGAGAGTGAGGCGGGGAGAAACTGAATGAAATACAACAAGGGCAAATGTGAAGTCTTGCACCTGGGAAAGAACAACCCCTATAGTCAGTATAGGTTGGGTCTGACCTGCTGGAAAGCAGAGAAGGGGAAAGGGAGCTGGGGGTCCTGGTGGACAGGATGGCCATGAGCCAGCAATTTGCCCTTGTGACCAAGAAGGGCAGTGGCATCCTGGGGTGTATTAGAAGGAGTATGGTTAGTAGGTCTAGAGAGGTCCTCCTCCCCCTCTATTTTGTCTTGGTGAGGCCATATCTAGAGTACTGTGTCCAGTTCTGTCCCCCTCAGTTCAAGAAGGACATGGAGCTGCTTGAAAGAGTCCAGCGCAGAGCCACAAAGATGATTAAGGGAGAGGAACATCTCCCTTATGAGGAGAGGCTGAGGGATCTGGGTCTCTTTAGCTTGGAGAAGAGGAGACTGAGGGGTGACCTCGTTAATTTTTATAAATATGTAAAGGGTGAGTGTCAGGAGGATGGAGACTGGCTCTTCTCAGTGATGTCCAGTGATAGGACAAGGGGAACGGGTGCAAGTTGGAACATAGGAGGTTCCAGGTGAACATAAGAAAGAACTTTTTCCCTGTCAGAGTGACAGAGCACTGGGACAGGCTGCCCAGAGAGGTTGTGGAGTCTCCTTCTCTAGAGATGTTCAATACCCGACTGGATGCATTCCTGTGTGACCTGCTCTAGGTGGTCCTGCTCTGGCAGGGGGGTTGGACTAGATGATCTTTCGAAGTCCCTTCCAACTCCTAACATTCTGTGATTCTGTGTGATTCTGTACCAATCAGGCATTTGCCTGGGACCTTAAGAAAGTATCAGACATGTTTTCCGTGTGTGCTAGCATAAGTATTAATAGACTCTGAGTGGTTCTGCAGTGAAATTCATGGAGAAGGCTTAGAGAAAACTGCTACTGAGACAAATCAATAGAAGGGGGACAGCAGGCTAAGTATAAAATAATTATTTGTGCACCTGTTCAAGAGTCATTTTAGTTTGTGTGCCCCAAGAGAAAAAGTGTCATTCAGAAAGCATGAGGGTTTATGCAATTTAATGATGCTATTATGGTTCCAAGCTCAACGTAACCACCCATATGCTGCTCCTGCTGAAATATTTAACAACTAATAGAGATAAAAGGCCACATATCACATCACTACCACATATCACATCATGTCAGGATCATGAAGTCAGGAAGGATAAGTTCATATATAATCTTGTTCCACAGAAACCCTTACTCCATTTGGAATATGCCCACTTGTCCTGCTGTGTTAGCAAATGAAAGCATGAAAAATGAGTAGCAAGTGAAGCAGGCTCTAGAAAAGCAGCTTCAGCTTGGAGAACAGATACTGTTCCAGTAGATAAGCTCCTAGCACAAGGGAAGTGATTTAAAGAAGAAATGAATAGTCATGCAGATCTGCAAGGAAGAAGAGGCCTCATAATGCTCTTTTCAGTGAGGTTCCCTGTTATAGAAAAATCTGAAGAAACTAGAACATGGCCATTTTTTAGACTAGCATGGTACAAGTCATCCACAACTCAAACGTAGGGACTCAGATGAGATTAGACAGAGAAAAAAAAGATTCCCAGAAAGTACATTAGGAAATGTAGGTAGGTGTGAAGAAGAAGGATGAGGTGAGAAAAGAAATGCAAATAAGGAGACTTTACAAGCTAAAGCAGTGTGGTTTAAAATATTACTTTTGTCTTTTGTCTCAAAAGGAGAAAAAAATAAGACCAACGGTGCTCCATGGACACAGAGAACAGATGAGCTGTGGAGCTGGGCTTGCAGCTATAAAAAAAAAAAAAAAAGAAAAAAAGAAACGGATATGACTTGTGAAAGTGCAGATTGTTTTATTTTTGTTACCCGAAACGCCACAGCCCCATTCTGCTTCCCGCTGAACAGGTGTGTTAGTTTAGAATATGGGTAATTTAGCACAATGTATACACCAAAGTTGAAGTGTAAGGTGGAGTAGTGTGGAAAGGAAGCATCCTACAAGAAAAGTGTTCAGGATGATGTCTGGGCAAATGCCGCCTTAGTTCTACTTTTCAGCTAGGGTTTCTAAGAAAAGGAGGCTTAAGTAAGGTGTCTGTTAGTATCTGAACATGTGCATCTGCCTGGTTGTCTGGCAGCTGCCCTTCGTTCCCGGGAATGCGCTATCTGTTGGCCAATTTCAACCAAACCCGAGAGTGGGAAAGTAGTGTTGAAAGATACTACCTTCCCACAGACTAAACTGGAGAGGATGGTGGGTAAAGGTGCTGTGAAGAGCCCTAACGAGGTGGTGGCTTGTTTGCAGTGCGAAGTTAGCCCTTACTATGACCCAGATAAGTCCTGCGGGACACAAACCCGGGCCCCTGCCGGTCACCTGGCTACACCCACGGTTCCTTCGGACGCCCGGCGGGGAAGGACGCACCTGGGGATGGCGGGGCAGCCCCGAGGCGGACGGCGGGGCGCGAGGCTGTCGGAGCCGGTGCCCGCACTCCCGGGGGGGAAGGGCCGGGGCCTCGCCCCCTCCCACGCCCGCCGTGTCACCCGGCCCCACGGGAGGCGACGGAGCTCTCCGGCGGGGGTGGCTGCCCCCTCCCTCCCCGCCGCCACATTTCACGGTCCACCTCGGCCACCCCAGCGGCAGCCGCCCGCCCTGCTCGGGCCGGG
>VZRW01000394.1:17918-118470 GCA_013398125.1 Aegotheles bennettii
CGCTCGGCAGCGCCGAGCAGCGCGGCAGGAGCGCGTCTCCACGCCGAGGGCAGGGAGCCGGCCGGGGGCTTCGGGTCGGAACCCTGCCCTGGGAGGACCGGTGGAACCACCCTCCGGTGTGCCCACGCCAGAAACGGCTGCCTTTCCCTGCTAGAGCCAGCCCCAAGCATAGTGTCGCTCCCCTCCGGGTGCCAGGAACCAGAGGAAGCCTCACCTAGGGCCACTAATCTTTCCTGAGCCGAATGCATGTGAGAGCCGAGAGCAAGCACATTAACAAATGGCATCCTATAAACGAATTTGCTCGAGGTTGTTTCTTTTCACTCTTTTGCAGTGGTTCTCTGTAACTTGTTATGGCTAACTGGTTCCCCAGCAGGACCCTTCACACTCATGACATACAGAAATTATGTGAAAAATATGTGTTCTCAACTTGTTTTCCTTAAGAAAACTTATTGAGAAGTTGCACTTGAAAAAAATGTACTCTTAGCTTAGGGAGCTAACTCACTGCTGAGGTGCAAAATTAGACAGGTGGAGTTTGTGCCAGTCAAACAGACACAATCAACTAATGAGAAAATAACACCTCCTGATCAAGAACTGTTCCCTTCACACACTTGGTGACCAGTTTAAAGAAATACATGAAGTGAGCGGGAAAAGTATTAAGGTTAGTGATGTCACCAAAAGCCAAGAGATATTCCACTCATAGGTTGTAAATTATTGGCTCAGTTTTCCTATAAATATCTCACGCTTGTAGTTACATATCCAATTATTGCTTCAGACTACGAAAAAAATATTCTAGAAAAGCAAACAGCATAATGAATAATATTCACTGGGGAAGATAGGGATGGATTAGTCACTTTTATGCTGTTCACTATGTCAGGATGTTCTTTTTTCATTAAGCAAAAAAGATTTATTTAATCTTGCCTTGGTCCTGACGGGTAGTAAACTATAGATACATGTAGAATTATTGGTTTTGAATCCAAATCAATTTGAGATTACGCTTTAATGATAATCAAACTGTCAAATCACACCAGATACTGGATTCCTTCTTTGACTGAGTTCCTTATTTGTTATAAATTGTCTGTTTCAAATAAAAGTCCTAGCCTAGCAGAGACAATCACATAGGTGAGTCCTATTCATGCACAGGAGTTAGTCAAGCTTTGTACTTATGCAGAGACTCCAAGCAAATTCATCTCTAAGAATAACAAGTTGGAGTAGAGTCTTTTTAACTGTAGATCCATATTTTGCCCTAACTACACTGCTTGACAAGCCGAGTGAACTAATGAGTTAAACCTTTTTGGAAATGGAGACCTGAATTTCTTAATGAGTCGTCTCACATTTTCAGAACTATCTCATAGTGAGTATGGAAATAAAGGACTGAACTGTAAGTATGATCCTGGGAACTCATTTCTTTCCTGTGGGAAAATGAGGGGAAGTAATAGATACAGTCCTTCAGGGCAGTTGCCAGATCATTTATAATATTTCAAGCTATTGATTTTGTTATATAAGGCAATACTCCCGCAGTGTCAGAATAATTTTATCAGATAATTACAAAATTATTTTGCCCTATAAGCAACATAAGAAAAAAATAAATTATTAGGAACATAAGAAAAAATTAAATTAGGAACATCATCAGAAAATCCCACAACTTTGTTCTCTTTAGTAAAAGACAGAATTCTTTGTGGAATTTTTGCCAGTGCATTTGCACCATGTTTGATATGATCTTCCCAAGATACATAACTTTACTGGAGAAAATACTTGTTTTTCATAAGCATGTCTTTGTAGACTTGTTTTATATTCATTTTATTGAAACATGGTATTTTGGAAGAAAGACAAGTTCTCTCCTTCAAAGTATGCAAGAGAAATAGAATTTCATTTATATTTTCATAAAATATCCACCAAAAGGGATTTATTAAAATATTTCACAGGTATAAGCTCTGTGTTGTTCTTTCTTTCACCTATAAAGTATCAGGAACTCTGGACACTGTTGTAAGATTATTGGGTTTGTCATGATCTTTTCATGGTATTTTGATATATACAAATAGATTTTTATTCAGGAGGTGTTTATATGCTTCTATAGAAGTAAGAAGTAAAATAATTCATATTAGTGTTCTCCCAAATAAATTAAACCATGTCTTTAGTAATAGTGGTTGAAGAGTAGTAGAGAATATATTTCTATTTTATTATTTCTTTTATTTTCATTGCTGTTAAAAACTTTGGGGCTCTGTTCACTGTTTTTATCATCTGCTTGCTACAGAATGTTGCTTTTTAATTGGGACAATTAAATACTGGCAGTTTTTTGAAAAAGGTATGGTTTAGGTTAATGTGTTTGTTACAGTTATGTGGATGTATGGTTTTTACTGGTGGAGGCAGTTTGATACTAGAAAACAACATTTCCAGTATGCTAAGTCTCAATATTTAAATACTGAGCATTCAGAAAGAGACTTCTTACACAATGAATGCTAAATTTACTGAACAATAAACCCAAGAAAAGAGTTTTAATTTTATTCCCACTTGATAGTGACTTCCAGGAAGATTTTTCGGGTTTTCCCCCAAAACAGTGCATCAGATGCTATTGATATTCAGAATACAGTTTTATTGTATGTGTGTTATGAATAGCTGGAATAAAAATATTGAACAATAGGAGGTTACTAATTCCACTTTTTCACACACCACTGCAATTTTTAATTATGCCCAAGGACACTGGCTGTCATAGAAGCTTGAAGCCTTCTGAACAGAGCCTCAAGACAGTGCTGGGGAGTCTGTCAAAAGGCCCACACCAGGCCACCCCAACACAGCATACTGTGGGAGGTGAACAGGAGCAGTCCTGTCCACACAGGGGCTGGAGAAGGAAAACCTTTGCAGTCAAAAGTCATGTAGAAACTGGAATTTTTCAGTCTTACACATTAGTGTGGCAGCTGCAAAGGCACTGTGCTGCAGATATGGATTGTGTCCATAAGGAGGCTCAGAGCACCAACCTCATTTAACTCATCACCCATGGTCTTCCTAGTAGAATGTCATACAGGGCCAAGGGAATTTGACAACTTAGGAAATACATCTTGTTTATATTTTAAAGGCTCATTAATATGGATTTTTGCTAGCTCTCTAGCAATATGCACTCTATTCAAGAGCTTTTACATGTGGCCAGGAGGACATCCTGTCTTCAGCTACAGGATCAAAAAAAAAAAAGTAAATTTTAAAGTTCTTAAAAAGTACGCAATTTCTACCAGCAGTTAATGTGAATAGACCCTCAGAATCACACAATGCCCTGTGAAATCAGTGAAGATCTGCATGAGTACAAGGACTGTACACAGTCCTGACTGCAGAAGCCCCAGTTCATGCCAGAGGTTGCAGAAGAAGCTCTAACATAACTGAGAAGAACCTCTAACAGAAGTTTGCTCTGGAGTATTAGTCAATAGAGTTTTAAATATAAAAATAACTAAAAGTAGAAAGGCCATTGATTCCCTGCTTCTATTTGCCAATTACAACTTCAGGTCAGCCATTAATGGTATCTGGGAATGAGGTACAGAACAATATTCCTGGTATAAACATCCACAAGAATAGGAGTCATGCTATTACTGTAGGTCTAAGTGACAATAAGATCAGAACTGCCTTCAGAAAACACATTGCCTTATTACAATAGTATATATCACCTTAGTATTAGGAAAAAGAAGGCTCATTCTATCAGGCCTCAGAATGAATGTAAATATAGGGCAAGAAGCGTTTACTTTCTTATCTCACTTTGGTAGGAAAATAATGTAGTATATCCAAGGGCAGAACTAGCCTTGCAGTCAGAAAACCCTAACCTTTCACAGGAATAAATTACGATTCCACAGAGATTTTTAAATTTCACAGAGTTTTTTAAAGCATTTGCATTAACAGCACTGTATGTGTTAGTGCAGACAGTGAAGGCTCATTCAAATACTTAAGCCAGAGAGCCTGCTATTAATCCCTACTGCCAATGACCCCAACCCTTTCTATCATGTGCACAGTGAGTGGTTCATACTGAGTGAGCTCAGCTTCAGACTTTGACATGTATGTGGACACCCGAGACTCCCAACCAGAAAAGCCTCCCAATCATAAGAAGTGTCTGACTCATCCTAACACAGAGGCTTCAGGACACTGGCACAAATGTAAACGTGATCTTTGCTGTTTGGTCTTGAGGCAGTGCCATGTGACCCTCTTGTGCCCCATGGCTAAAGGCAGTGGTTGGTGACAAATTGGGGGGGGGCAGAAAAGAGGTGCTTCAGTACAAGCTTGGATATGGTTCTACATCCCATCACAGGCCTGCAGAAACAGTCTTAACCTTGACTTTGATTTCACTTCATAACCTTTGACCTGACTGTGTTGAGTCTTTAAGTTCAACTGTGCTTTTAGAAAGAAAAGTCCTAGGTCCGATTGCTACTGTGATGGCAATTCATAGGCAAATATACACTAAAGATTGTAGATTTATACTGCTGTTCTGTATTTTTCCATATTCATTTAATCTACATAGCCTGTTAGAGCATGACCTGAAGAGGCCACCTTGTGCAGGATTTGTTGGGACTCACTGGAGCAAAACGCTGGGGCTCTTTTTCTGATGAAAGCCAAGTGCTAGCATTTGTGCTGAATTCTCAAAAAAAACTGCTGGACAAGAAAACAGGAATGTTCAGATTGAAAGGGTGAAATAGAAGGCTGAAAGAATGAACAAGATGATGAGAGAGAGCATATGAGAGCATAGTTAATTCAATGCTCTAATCAACTGTGTTCTGCAGTGCTTTATCATAAGCATCCCTGCATTAGGCTCACCAGCTCAGAGTGCTTTGCAGCATTGCAGGAAATTCTCTGCCTTTTGCTTCCCATTTAAAAAAAAATAAATCTCATTGAGTCTTGTCAATACAGACATCTTTGTCAGTGAAAGCAAATGGCAAATTATCATATGATACAGTATTTATCATAATCAAGAGCAGACATTCAGTAGAACAATAAACAATTGTAAAATTATTTCTCAAAGTATTAATTTGAAGAATGAGAAAATAATTACATTTCCTACCTTCCTGCTTTCCCCTCCCTCCTGTTGACATACACAGTCTGCAGTTTCTATCAGCTTGTCAGATCAATTTCCCTATTCTTATGAAGAAGTATTTATGCTAAATGGTTGTAATTAAGAACCTTCTTCTTCCAGCTCAATAGCTGTCTGGACATGGAGAGGTAATTCCCCATTGGTTTCCGTGCATCCAGATTTTCACAGAAAAAGCTTCAATAGGCAATGCCTTCTTTGGAAGTATAGCCTCCCTGGGCTCTCTGTAGCATCCATGAAAAGAGCTGAGCAACATTAAAAAGCAACTCTAAAGAGCAACTTTAGTCCACCAAAGATCTCAATAGGCCTCTAGAGATGTCAGATTTTGATGCGTCAGATTTTATGGGATGCATCTCAAGTAATTAAATCAATGTGGCAATCTACAGCTGCAGAAGGTGTGATGAATCCCTGTCTTCAAAGCTCCCACACAGAATGGTACCCACTAAACTTTTTCATTTTCTTGGTTCTACATCATCATCTTCCTGGCTGGCTTATAAAAATCTCAATATTACATAGAGCTCAGCTCACTTTTTTTCTCCCATTATTTCTGTCACTCTCCAGTTGCAGTGTGAAGTAGCTCAGTGCTTCCTGGTCTCAGAAGTGACCTTAGACTGTCAGAGCTAGAATCAACAGCAGGAGAGGGAGAACATAGTTATGCAAGGAAATGTAAGGAAACCTCTTTAGTAATTAAAACCAGTGGCTGTCTAAGGATATCAGGATTGCCATCGAATGCAATTGGCTCTGAATCATGGCCTCCGCTTCAATGCGGAGAGGAAAAGAGGTAAAGGAAACTGTGCCAGCTTTGGTACAGCCTAGTGCTGTACTCTCCTTAGTATGCTGCTGACTTTCTCTGGTACAAATGCAGGAAAGCATATCAGATGGGAAATAAATAAAATACCTCATTTAATTCTTTGCTGAATGGGAACTAGGGATTATCAAATCTTCACTTAGCATCATTTTTACAGGGGAGGAGGAGAAGAGAGGCTATTGGATCACAGCCCATTAGCACTACCCAGTGTGGTGTGTACATCAAATGGGGGCTGTCTCATAAAATGCAATAATAATCTTCAATAATCTTCAATAATGCAATAATATCTCTTCAATAATCTTGCAATCCTTGGCTGTTGTAAATTGCTGTATAAGAATTCTAATACTTCAGGTAGTTAATCATGTTAAATAAACTAGATACATGTTTATCTCAGCCAAGTTTCCAGCAGGGATGTGAACAATCTTATGAAGCTGCTGGATTCCATCTATTAGGCATAATTACATTAAAACATAAAGTGCATCAGAAGTCTTTCAGGATTACAAACCAAGTAAGGTTAATCTACTTTCCAGAACTATTAAAATCAGAAAGCGAAACAAGCAAACAGAAGATCCTACTTATTAAGAAAGTATTCCATCCATATCTGCAATATTCTAGTGATGATGACAATAATTGCATGTAGGATATTTACAGCACTATTTTGTGGTAGTTGTTGGTAAGTGTTGACTTTGCATTAGTGAGTGCTATGCAGTATGTGAGAACACAGCTCTCATGTAACTGTTCTCCAGACATTCATTACCATTACTTTTTTCTCTACACTGGACTTAAAGTTTTAAGAGGTGACCACAAACTTCTGCTTCATCCCAGTGTCAAATTCTGGGTCTGACTGAGTTCTCTATTGCTAGTCAGAGTTTGCAAAGCTGTGTGAAAATTTAAGAAGGTCAAAATTTGGAAGAGAAAGGAAGAAGGAAAGCTCAAGAGAGAAGGAATAAAGACATACAAAAAAGGGAAAGGGAAAAAGCCCTATAACTGGAACATAAACACTCCCATATTCAGAACAACCCATTCCACAGTTCTGGGATGGCTCAGTGAAAATGTAGGCCTATTTGCTAGATCTGCATGTTGCTGATCGATAACTATTTTCCTCCTCTCTACCCCCTGCAACTAGCAAATTTATGGTTTTAATTTGAATCTACCTCTTACCAGATGACAGGCCTCAGAAAGGCATTTCACAAAAAGCTACAGCAGTTACTACACTAACTTAACACTACCAAAGCCTTTGCCTTCTGGACATATAAAAAATAATTACAAATGTATTCTATCTGGTATTCTAAACTGCTATCCAGAAAAGAAATAATACCCACTGTGTATATAAAGCAAATATCTATTATTGTCACATTGCATTCTGCCAGTGTTTGCTGCAGGAAATAGCTTTTCTTTTTCATTAAATAAGAGGTAACAATACCAGAGATAAAGCCAATATATCTCCAACCAGAATTTAACCTGAACTACTGCATAAACCAAAGAATTAAAAAGAAAAAAAATAAAAATAAAAATAAAGAAAAAGAAAAAAAAATAAAAAATAAGGCGGAACCAGGAAGAAGTTCTAGCTTGGTCTATTTGCAAAGAACAGAACTCATGGTTTGTTGTTTTGTTTTTAATTACAGCTACATTCAGAAGCCAGACTGATAGGTTTAGGGAGTCACACACAACTCACATCTTGGACGAGAATTAAGCTGCTGGCTGGTAGGAAACTTGGGTAGGCCCTTAGAGATGCAGAAGAGAAAAGATGTATGATAATATCACAAGGGAAAGTAATAACAATAAAAGAAGAAACTGGAGGAAGCCTTGCTAGGAATGTATAGGAATAGTAAATCCTGCCAAGCTGTTACAGAAATAGAATCACAGAAAATATGTGATCTTGTATATGCATTTTTGTCAAAGAGTATTAAAGTCTTTCCATTAACTTCAATGGGTTTCATATCAGACCTTAAATGTAAATTTATTTTAAATAGGCTAGTATATAGGAGCGAGAGGTCTGACATACAGCTTCCTTAGTACATCTCAGGATGACTTTATTACTTAAAACTGTCATCAGAAATCTTTGTATAATCCAGCCTAAACTTTGTTCCTATTTGTGCTACATAATTCTATGTGTGCAGCCAGCAGATAGAGGGAAAGCGATCAACTAACATATTCTAGAAATGCCTACATGTATTCCAAGTCCTTTTCCTTTATGATGACTTTAAGATGCAGTTAGTCACATTTTGCCATAGTGCAAGCAAATGGTACTCCTATGGGAGTTTTCAGCTCCCTGGGAGTAAGCATAGCATATTTTCAACAGAGATGGCAGTATATCAACCCAAATATTTACCAGGAGTTGGAGCATGAGTACTTCTGCTTGACCTTTATTAAAGATCAGCTTGCTTTAGGGTAAAGCATGGTTTGGGGAGTAAATATGAAAATGTATTTCAAAGCAGATTATTTTAGAATTAATGGCTGTTTCAGCTTGCATGGAATATCAGCCAAGAGTGGTCAAGGTGAACAGAGCTGAAATGGTCATATCATAGGCATAAAAAATGTCATCTGTTGTATTTCCTCAGAGCTACCAATGAAATATCATAATTATTTTTAAAAATTGAGACTAAAATGAGATTTATGCTATTATTATTTTCCCTTAATTAAATTTTCCATAAATAAGTAGTGCAAGATCAGACCCATATCAATTTATGGCAATAAGTCTAACCATTCCATCAGCGTGAGAGCAGAGCAAAAATAGTTTAGATCAGCTGTTTATACAGACCACTGTGGTGAAGGAGAAACTGAGAGAGGGCAATCTATATTATTCCTGAAAGACATATCTCATAATTGTGATGGACTAGATCTTGTGTAAGGAGGACCTTTTCAGTAGTCAGCAAACATTAGATCAAGCCTAAAGAGAAATTCTTTTCTTGAACAGTAGGCCCATTAAAATGCCAAGGGACATTGTTAGCTATCAAGTGTGTAGGCGAGGCTACCCCAAATGGCTCAAGACAAAGACAGGCTAAGGAGCTGAGCTGTGCAATTAGGAAAGGTGAGAGCAAACACTGGCAGCTGAAATGACAAGAGACCTCAGGCACCCCCTTATGAGCAGAAGTGGGAGAAAAGTCAGGCTTCACTGTTTGCAAATTATACAGAGAAAGAACTTTAGCTTTTTGCAACAATTAGATACCTGGCTTCAGGCTAGCTTTTCATTTCAGTGAAATCTAAATTTAAGTAAGGCTGGACACAAAGCGTATATTCACAAACACAATTCAGCATAGTCACAGTAAAAAGACTGGATTTTTGTGGGTTGGCTGCATAGTCAGTTGAGATTCATTGGTAAAGATGTGCCATCAGAAAAAAATAAAAATAAAACCAAACAACAAAAACACCACAAACAAACCGAACCAAAACACAAACCCCCCCACACCAAAACAAACCAAATAAACCCCAAAACAAACCTTACTCTTCAGTTATAACTGTAATCATCAAAGCCATACTCAATAACATAGAATTAGCACTTCTACTTAATCCCACGCACTGATGTGGGAAGCAGAGAGGAGGAGAACAGGGCAGTTCTGATGCAGTTAGATAAACATTTATAAACGATTAGTACAGAGGTCAAAATTAGAACTATTAGAACTAAAAGTTAAAACAAATTTTTAAAAAGCTTCTCCTCCCCCCCCAAAAAAAAACCTCCTGCTTATACAAGTAACTCAAGAATAAAATGCTTTACCTTTATATTGTCTGTGAATATTTGCTCTGTGTGAATAATGAAGGACCTGATCTTGTATGTCCTACCAACTTTCAGATTTTGGTCCATGTGAAAATACTCGTTCAGTGTATGCATAGTAAGTACTCTGACTTAACATGGTCTTCTAATGAACTCAGAGCAAAACCTAATGAACATTACTGAATATAAGAATGATGAAAAAATTCACAGAATTATAGGAAAAATAGGTTAGAAGGGATCTCTGGAGGTCACTCCAGACCCAAGCAGAAGGGAATAATCCCTTCCCTTAGCTTACTTCCGAATCTGTTACTAATGCATCCTAGTATACATTCAGCCTTCATTGCTATAAGGGTACACGGGTGGTCCATGTGCAACTTGCTGTCTGTAGAACCCAGAGATCCTATCCTGCAGTGTTCCTACCTAGTGAGTTTGTCCCTGGCCTGTATTGATGCATGGCTTGCTCTTTCCCAGGTGCAGGACTTTGTATTTGTCCTTGTTCAACTTCATGAGGTTCTTGATAGCCCATTCCTCTTGCTCGTGTAGATCCCACTGAGTAGTATCTCTACCTTCCCTGTGCACTAACTGCTCTTTCCAGTTCGGTGTCATCTGGAGACCGGCTGAGATGCCTTCAGTCCTGTTGTCCAGGTCATTGATGAAGGCATTCGCACTGGCCCCAACTGGTATCAACCCCCAAGGAACACCATGAACTGTTAAACTTGAAACTGTAAACCCTTCAAGTTCAAAGGTTTAGCCAATTTTTCAGCTGTCCTTACCATCTACACATCCAGTCCAATTGTCCTTGTTTGTCTAGCAGAAGATAAGGGATAGTGTCAAAAGTCTTGCTAAAGACTTCCCTCATCCACAGACCCAGTCATTTCATTGTAGAAGGCTGTCAGATTGGTCAGGCATGATTTGCCAAGGGAAAAATCCGAGCTGTCTCTTTCTGATCATGTTCTTGTTTTTCATGTCTCTGGAAACAGCTTTTTTGATACTTTCCTCCATAGTTTTCCCAAGGACTGAAGAAAGGCTAATCACCCTGTAGTTCTCTAAATCCACCTTCTTGTCTTTCTTAAAAGGAAGGCATATCATTTTCCTGTTTATAGTAATTGTGGAACTTCTTATGTATTTTGATTTTTAATATTCTCATGTTCATTGTTCTAATTTTTAAATTGTATAATTTCTTCCACTTTGAGTATGCTTGTCTCTTGCTGCTAACTTGGCTGATTCTCAAGGTCTAACTTGATTTGCTGTGTGAATAGTCTATCATCAAGTGATTACTTGGCAATCATGTCCAAATTTTTGTCATATTTCTGGGTCGTGTATATTTCATTTGTAAAGCTTTCTCCTGCAGAAAGTAGGTGTACAGCATCCCAGACTAGAAGTGAATTTGGAATTTTCCTTTGTAAATTGTTACCTTTATAAAATTCCTACCCTCACCAAATACTTTATCTATATTCTCTCTGTGTGCTGGAATAGAAAGCTACAGAATTTGGAGAAACATTTAACTCATTTGCAGCAAAACAAAGGTAAATGTTAAAAACGTTTATTCATTTTCTTGGCAAATGTTTGTTGTGCGAGCAGCTCTGCGCTTCTGAAGTCCATAGAGCTCTCTGGACACATACAGGAGTTTTGGTTCAGTTAATTCTGAGTCCTTAACACAAGTTTGTTCTGGTATTTTAAACTGTATATTTTTGATACTAACTATACGTAACAGGCAGCTGCTGCTTTTGAAGTGAATTAGAGTTTTCCTACTCATTTCAGTGGGAACAAATTGGAACCCTTAATTAAATTTTGTTGCCTATATCAATCTTCGTGGAAGAACTTCAGCATAGTGATATTTTCCTGATAGACATATCCTTGTGGGTTAATAATTGAAAATGTGAATTAACTGCATTAACTATCACACAATCACATTTTTTCTAAGATATTCAAATTTCTGATTGACTTACACTGCTACAGTAGTGCCTCGAATTCAACTACTGCCATTTCAGTCCACTAATAAAAGCACAGCAAGAGCATTACAAAGAATTCTGAAACAAATATACCCCTGCTCTGCTTTGCTTTTGATCAAACTGCTTCTCCAGCCTCTTTCTTAGCTCCATGAATAGAAGTGTCTCTAGACTGTACCCTAAGCCACCACAGCTGTTTCAGTTACAGAAAAAAAATAAATACTCATTATTTACTCCCCCTCAAGTGGCTGATCTTTCCCTTGACTTCTTTTCCCCTTGCTCCTTCTTCTGCTCCTTATATCTGTGGGAAAAAAAAGCATTTTTTATTCATTCAGTTTGTCAAGGCTGCTGAACAAAGCTTTTTATCCCCACTGGGTCTCTGAAAATGTGCTGTGGTTACCTGCCACACTTGGAGGGACTTCCCACATCCCTCCTGAAGGTGTTCTTCTCTTTTCCTCGATATATATTAATGAGAAAGCTCAGTGGTATAACAGTATATTGAAAAGTGGACCGGTTATCCTGTTGTGAGAAGTAGGCAAATTCTAATTTGTGCAGATTAGAAGGTAGTAAACTCCATCCTCTAGTACATGCCCTCATCTATACTGAAATGGTTTTCAATTAGCCACTGGAATGCTATGTATTTTATCCACAAGAGCATGCAGGGGTGAAGTGCTAAGAAGTGCAAAGTAATGCTTCAAAGCACTAACCATAGGCAGACAAAGTAAACAAACAGTAATGATAACCCTTGTTAACCTGTACCCCTCCTACAGACAATGGGACAAGATCAAAGAACACAGCCTTACTAAAATAACAGAAGGCAGAGTTTCAGTTTAGGAAACAAAGCAGCAGCTCAGGACAATGACTGGGAGAGCAATGTTGCAGAACTGTTTATTTGCTCTCAGACTTCTCAAAGACTCTGAATGTTCAGACACACATTCAGTTTAAAGTCAAATAATGGTTTCTCATAATTACTACCACTTTGAACTTTTAAGTAGTATCTCAAAGTGAAGCTCTCCTGCCTCTAGCAACTCCCACAGAAAGAACATTTCAAGCTTAGAATCTACACAGTAGATGCAGCACGCAGCATCTTGCAGGTCTACATTATTGGCAGTGCCATAAAAAGAAGATATGATGGAAAGAGATGCAGATCAAAGTAACTCCTGATTTTCATGCCATGCAGTCTCACTGTTGTTTTGTGGAATAGATCATATACTGGAGGACAGAAACTCAGAGACTTATGGAATACAGCAATCCCATAGCAGGCAGGAATTGTATCCCCACAGAGCTAGTTCCTCAGCATGGGTGGGCACATGTATGGGAAGCTGACTCACAGATGAAATAGTATGTTTTCCTGGTCTCGGTGGGGTTCTTTGCTGGCACAGACCATATAGCTGCTCTGTACTACACTTGGCTGGCTCTTAGTGCCTTCAGTCTAGTGCCATTGATGGGGAACATCAGATTCCAAAAGATTATAGCATGGTCTCCACATGCTGCTGCTGATCATACAGCTACACCCACTTGGGGATTTCTGAATAACAGAAAAATGCCATGGTCAACTATTGCAAATGGTCAATGATTTGCACCTAACTGGGGCCACAGAATGCACAATTATGCATTATTTTTATTAGGTCACTGAATTAAATCCATGGGATACACCACTTTATTACATACATGGAGAGATGGACATGTTGCCTGGTACAATTATCCTCTAATCCAAATAATCCCTTTTAAAGAACTTCATTCTCTTAGCTGTCACAAGCTGAAATTGTTCACCTTTATAATGAAATTCAGTGCTCTGTTTCACTGTCACTTTCCTCATCAAGTAATTCTTGTCTTTCCATGCTCCTGCAGTATTGTATAACCAGCCATGTGCAAAGCTGGATGCAAACCCAGTTTAAGAGCCAAGCTCAACGCAGCACAGGCACAGTTGTTTATTTGGAGAAAGGTTCAAACTCTCAGTTAACCAGTTCCTGTTACGAAGTAACAGCATTCAAATGCCATAAGCATGATTCTTCCCTGCCTTGAAATCCAGAGAGTTATGTACATACCTGTGAAAATCAGGATGGGAAAATTTAACATCCACTTTGCAAGGGTGTGAACAGCATGCAGAAGCACTAGAGCAGGTCTCCAAAACAGCATATTGGCATTAGCATGAGGTAAAGAAAAATCCTCCCTTTTAGTAGGACTAATTCCCCAAGGTGCAACATTTGCATGTGCAATGTTTGCACGTACAGAGCATGATGCATTGGAGAATCAGGTCTGCTGTTGATAAAAGATAGTAAAATTACAATGAAAAAAGAGAGGAGTGGTGGGATGGAGAGAGCAGAGAAGGATGTTTTAACAAGAGTCCAAGAGAACGCATTACCTTTGTGAATTTGTTAACATTTCAGTGAGGGAGTTTTAGTATTTCCTTCAGCAAGGGTGTGAATTTCTCCCAGTATGCCTGAACAGAGATTAAAAGAAAACATAAAGGTCAAATACCAAGAGTAGCAGTACTGATTGTTTATTAAATCCCACTATACAATATGCACATAAAACCTTAAGCTCTGTTCTGGTCATACAAAACATGCCACAAAGTGCAGTGCAGAGACTGAACTGTGGCTGAGCTACTTTCAGTTCCAAAAGTTCAATGTGATGTTGCTCCCTGAAGAATTAATCCTACCAAAAGGTAGGACTTCTTCAGACACAGGCACTCCCTCATGCTAACACTGCTATACAACTTTTAGAACCCAAGGTAGCAATTCCATACAACAAAATGTCCCATCAATAATTCAGTATCTCCCTTATAACAAAGTACCAGAATTCATCTAGGCCAACAGGATGGTAAGCCACTAGACCAGCAGCTCTCAAGAGCTATTAAATACAAGTTTCAGGATGGAGTTTTAAATATCCCATGTTAACAAGTATCGCAATGTACATAACCGAGAGTGATGAGCACAGGCAGTTCCACAAGAAGTACCACGTCTCTCAATTATTTGTCAACCTGCATCACTAAGGACAGTGACAGATGAGGTCAATGCTTCATCCCAAGCCTTGGACTACATTTGCAAGGACTGTATTTCCCATTCCATGAAGGTCAAGAGGGGAAAGATATTCAGTGCTGGGCATACCACTTAATAGAATATCATAAGACTCATAAAGTAAAGCTGTGAGATTGGACCATCAGATGAAACGATGATCATACACATTTTAATACAGGAAACCTCAAATACAGAAACAATAGATGATTGCACAGGTTTTGTAACAGTACCAGTAACAGAATAGGAAGAACAGGAGGAATAAAGTTGGCCACATGCATCTTCAGAAACTGCTTCCAGCTCCTGAGTAATCATCTGCTGAGATCAGGAACAGACATATTGTCCTGGTAGGCAGAAAAAAAATCTATTCCAAATCCACTATGAAAGAACTCCTCAAGAATTCTGAGGATGTGTTACTGCCAAGCAGCCTGAGTCTAAACTGACTGACTGAAAAGTTACTCAGGCTTACCTGGACCACTTACCGCACTTCTTCCTCCAGACACTGATACTACCTTAAATGAACAAATCAAAATTAATTAGGCAGCTCAGAGAGCTGGACCTAAGGACTTAGGGAAACACAGGGAACATAAACATCAGGAACATGGTCTTGGCCAGTTCTTTTAGTGAATGGCTAGGCTCAAGAAGGGATAAGAACTAGCATTGATCCCCTCCTGCTCACAAGGTATAACTGGGATGGAGTATGGCTTCTTTGACCACAGAATGGTGTTGCATGATCTAGTCATAAGGAGTGTCACATCCTTACAAAGACGAAGGAAGACTGTGTTTGCTTATAAACTCCTGGAGGAGGATTTTAACTGCCCTTGAAGGGAAGAATGACAGAAACTTTCAAGAATAATTTCTTCACTGAAAGAATTGTCAAGCACTGGAACAGACTGCTTGGGAAAGTGATCGAGTCACCATCCCTGAAGATATTTAAAAGATGTGTAGACATGACACTTAGGACCACGGTTTACTGGTGGACTTGGCAGTGCTGGGTTAATGATTGGACTTGATGATCCTAAAGGTCTTTTCCAACATATACAATTCTATGATTCTGTGATTCCAGGTATGTGTAAACACCAATGACTTTGACAAGGATCTAAATTCAAAGGCATGCATAGGGCCATTCATGAAAATGTCATAAAAGGGATGAAATGAATGAGTGAGTCAATCCATTGAACAAGTCTGATTATTTCCCTCTTATTGCCTGTCTTTCTTGCAGTAGTACAACCATCTTACTAGATGATCAAGATAACATGTTAACAGGTGCAACAGAGGCTTGAAGAGGTGGCTGATACAGTAGGTTTGTTCGGTGCCTATTCAGCCATATTATGTATAGGGAAGGACTAGATGCAAGTGACCAGATAATGACAGAAGAGGAAAGGAACAAGGTGCTAATACTTTGGAGATTTCAAATAGGTCACTAAAATAGAAGGATCAGTAGATGAACTCTTTTGTGGGTAATTAGAAGAATCACCCCGATTACAGGAGCTGTTGATCACAGGGGTTTGGGGGATTTTTGTAGAAAACTACAGCAGTTAAGGAAAGCTGTCCTTCAGAGCAAGGGCACACACCCACACAGGCAAACACATACACAGAGGAATCTAGATGAAGTATAAATGTAGTAAGAATCAGCTGAAGAAACCTGTGAATTTCATATTGACCTTACAAGAAGGAAGAATAGACAAACTATGTCATAGCATTGAAGTTTATCAGTGAAGGAAATAGGGGTTAACTCTGGAAGCCAAGAAACAAAAAGAAATTCAGCTTGCAAGAGGCACCAGCGGTAGCAGGGAATTAATCTGCAGGTAGATTAGTAGTAAGAGGAATCACTAGGAGAGTCATGGCCTGCTTCTCAACAGGAAGGAAAGCTACAGATGATATTCAGTAGGATAAAGATTATTTTATGTGGATTTTGCATCAGCTTGCAATGGAAAGGCCTGCGGTAAGCAAGGGACTAGTACTGTTCAAACCAAAAAAGGAAGATCTTACCCTCTAACTGGGAATGTACAAGCTACTGTGTACATAAAGCTAGGTGCTTTCACATCAATTAAACCTGAAGAATACATTAAAAGACTGTCTGAGACAATGTCAAAGCTATCTGAGAATTCACTGAGATTGAGGGAAATTCTAGCAGATTAGAAAGAGCAAGTACAGTGCCTGTCTTTAAGAAGAAGGATGTTTGGCAGAAAAAGGAAGAGAAACTGCTGAATTATGGACCACTCACCTTAACTTGAGCTCTTTAAAAAATAAAAACTGCTTTAGGCACCAGAAAATATATGCTGAGAGCTGCCAAAATGGTTATCAACAGCACATTGCATCAAGCCAGCCTAATTTCATTCCACAGTAGATCAACACAGGCTAAGAAAGAAGATGAGAAGGTCATATATTTTTATGTTATTAAGACATTACAGCATCTGCCACAATATTCTAGTAAGAAATCAGTGAAACTTGGTCTAGAAGAAGTTTCCTAGTCACAGTTACAAAACTAGCTGTAAAAGTGTGCCAGGGAAGAGTTATCAGTGGTTCACTGCCAGTATGGAAGGATGTGTCGAGTTGGGTCTGTAGTGTCCAATTCTGTCTTAAAATGCATTGATGCTCTGAATGATGGAACTAATTGCATTTATAAAGTATGCAAGTAATTTAGAGGATGAGAGTAGCATTCAAAATCATCTTGACAAAGTGAAGAAAAGGTCTGAAAGACCAGAGGCAAATTCAACAACAACACAGGCTATTCCCCTAAAACAAGAGTAATTAGCTACATAAACAAAGGACTGGAAACAACCAGAGAACAATATACCTTTCCCAAACATGCTAGGTCTTACATATTCAATCCTGAAACATCTGATTCTTTCTTACTCTAGGATTTAGGCACAAGATAAGCAGTGCATTGCTCTCCTGGGAGTAAGCATCTAACAGCTAGATTTGATCATGCCTGATGACTTTTTACAGTCTCTCTTACACTTTGCTATCACAGAGCCTCGGCTTTAAATGGATTCAAAGTTGTTTTATGTTGCTTTTAGCCAAATGTTTCTTCAAGGTGTTCAGCACTTCAAAAATGTAGGACAGCTGTTTTATCACATTGCTTGTAAATTACAACAGATTGCTTGTGTCTGCCAGAAGGATCCTGCCCTATGAGCGGATGTTGAGAAAGGATTAAGCATGCTTGGCTGCCTCACTGAGACATTTGGCAGAGGAGGAGGAGGTGAGAGGAAGCCTTTACTGAGAAAGTCTCCAGAACACCAACCGAGTCACCCTGGACTCAGGACCCCATGAACAGCTATGACTGTGGAGGAACCTTGATGCCAGTTCTAAAATGTCATTGTCTTGAAGTCCATACAGCATGTAGGCTGCATAGGAGAACAGGCTGGGAAAAGCATCAGTGCACAAAAGCATATTCTGACAAAGAGGATGCTAAAATATCCATGTCCTTTTCAGTCATGCATATTGAAGCAACTGAATGTTCCTTTCTCATTTCTGGGTGGCAATCACAAAAAACAGATGTTGTGCCATGTTAATTTTTGTCACTGGCATCTAGCCCCCTGGCAAGATTAAAATGACTGTTGGCATCTTTGGAGCAGCTGGGCATTAGAGCTGCTTCCTTTACTTACAAAATAACATTCTGAATAACCTTTGAGCCTAAGATTTTGTTGCTTTGTAATTCGTGTTTTGGCAGTGTTCTCTTCCACTCCCCCTGTTCAAATATGGTATTCCCCAATCGTTACAAAGTCTAGCATGTATCTTTATTGCACCACAAGCTTTGATGAAAAATAGAGGCAAAATCCATGACATCTATGACACTCACTTAACTTCTACTGCAGAAGGAAGGACATTTTCAGGGTTATCTTTGCAGTTTAACTTCTTAGTATCTTTTTTAATTCAAGCTTCATTGGTAAAGCAGGATAAACATACTTCAGTACTGTGTCATATGTTTCACCTGGATGTCTAAGATAAGTACATTACTTTACATAAAACATCAAATACTTCTGACATCAGGCATATGATTTAAAATTAAAAATGGCAGTCGTTGGCAAAAAAATCATTTGAAGAATTACTACCATTAGTTCCAGCATTGATAGGTGGAATAAGAAAAATTACTTCTTATAGATTGCAGTTCTTTTTCTAGGGCTATACGTGATGTCTTCTGGGGAAAAAATGGAAAAAAACCCCAAACATAAAAATGATCTAATCATTGGTCAAGTGTACATTAGGAATGTGTCACTGATACAATATAAAGGAGTATAAATACTATACACCTGGTTAGACATCAGATATAACTTTTCCTGTGTTTTAGTTAGCTGTCATTAGGAAAGAAAAAATGAGTCCAAAAGTAAACAATCTGCAGCTTATCACTTCTGCAGTCTACACTCTAAGTTGTAAAATCACACAATAAAATACTAGACAGTGCTATATAATGTGAATCCTATGGGTGGGTGTTCCAGCAGTAAAATGGGAGATACAATTAGTAACTAGAAAAAAGAATCATGATTCAAGGGAAAAGGGGAAAAGCTAAATAGAACAGTGTTTCAACACTCTTTGAGCATTTAATGGTTTTTACCGTAATGTTTGTAGAAAGAAAAATCGTGTTTGTTCAAATGTTACCTCTTAAAAGTGTTTTTCTGTGAAGTTGAGAAATAGATTTATACCTTTCAACTAAATGACCCATTATGTAGCCAGCATTGTAGACATTTTATTTTCCCCCATTAAATAGAAACTGAGTGAAATAAAAAGTTTAAAAGAATCTTAAATGAAGTCAATTTCCAATTAGATAGATGTAATAGTGCCAGTTTGCCAGAACCAATAGGATACCTGAAATATATTGAAAGCAATTTTGTATGACTTGGAATCTAAACACGACCCAACCCCCTAGAGCCTGTAGAACATGTAGAGTTGCTGTGACAAAGCCCGACAGAAGGGCTTTAATAATGCTAAGTCTCATACAGATAAGAAGGGGAGCACAGCTAAGTCAGACACTGTGATCATAAACTACTGCCCGGAACTGCCCTCTGACACAGAGACACTAGTACCAAACCCTCCCAGGCTCCAAAACATATAGTTATGTCTAAATTGTTTGTTAGGAATGGGCTTTGGCCCATGCTAACTCCCAAACGATACCTGAGAGTGGGAGACTGCCAGTTGGCCTAGACCAAAACTATGCTCACAGGCTCTCTAGCCGTTCAGAAATAAAGATAACACTGTTGTTGCCACAACATTCATGCACATTTTTTTACTTACTCATGTAGACAGAGCCTTGGAGGACAGAGGAGATCTAAGCAACATCTTTGTTTATATTATGCAAGCTATTCCTCTTTGCCCCTGAAAAGGAGAACACAACTGCTCTGTGCTACTATTTCATCAAGACTGCACCTTGCAATGATCAAAAATTGTCATAATTTCCAGTATATCTGAATAGAAATCAACTATTTCAGTCATGCTAGCTGTCAAAAACGTAGGCATTTATAGTAATTTGGACTGCTCCTTTTACAGTCAGTCAATGAAGAGGAAATAAATATTTCCTATCTCAAATCCTGTTTTCAGTGGGATAAAACTATCTCTGGAAGTGCCTGCTTGTTGCCTGCTCCTTGCCTGCTTGTCTTTGCCTCCATTGACTACAGAAGGAGCAGAAACAGTGTCATCATTTAAGAAAGAAAAAGTAGGTGAAATAAATTCCACAATTGCCACCTAAGATTTCTTTAGCTTCTGTAAACTTGGTGAATATATGGGAATATATGGGAAACGTGGTTACACAGAAAATTCCACTGAAAGTTTAATTTGGTGCATCCTCTTGAAAAGAGAGAGACATGTTACTAAAGGGACAAAACAAGTCACTGCTAGAATTAAGGAGTTCCTGGCTTGTAGTCTTTGTTCAGTATGTTGTATCTTGCCAACAGAGACAATCTTCTATATTTGGAAGGAGCAGATATTTTAAAGGGAGAATGGTGTGGTAAAATAGTTCTTAAAAAACAGTTTGGGTGAATACATTCAATGTAGCCTCATGAATAATTTGTGAAATACCTGCCTATACTACTCCTAAGGTTTTCAGGCAATGTTATGCTTTATGGAATGAACTTGAAGTAAAATGGTCCTGGAAGTCTCTTTCAGATTTCACCAGACATAAGTAGGATGGAGAATAATGATTGAATATAGATACAAAAACTGAATGTTCTTTTAATAAATATAGAAAAACTACACTAGAATTATCAGATATCGCTATATACTGTCTATGTCTCCTGGGGAATCATGGACAAAACTCTGCAGGATATATTTTTAGATTACTGCATGATTTCACGTGACTTGAATCTAAATTTAATCCAAAATTAAAATGAGTAACTACATTATTTCAAGTCCCCAGAAGCTGGAGACCATTCCAATAGATAATTCAATACCAAACCAAAGAACTTGATATTCAATTAATGGGTCCAAATGTAAAAATATATCTTTACTTAACAAAAGAGGTGATTAACTAGTTGAAAAAAAACAACAGAGTGTGTCAGCCAGGGACACAGAAGTGACTGCTATCTAATGAAGAGAAAGCTGTCATTGTGTTAAGCATTCCTACAGTTACACATTTTAGAACACTCATTAAATAAGGCGATTCAAAGGCAACTGAAGTAGTTTATTTATATTCCCTGTCCCTTCTGGGTTGAATGTGGATCTATAGGAAGATGCTTAACTGTTGGAAAAGAGGACCAAAGTCCCTAGGACATCCAACCATACCAGTTCCCAGTTTCCCATGAATGTGTGCAGTCAAAACCCATGCATTAATAGCAGAGAGTGATTTATTCCCAGGTCTGTTAAGACCTTAGCTAAAATTATACTTTTCTGGGGGCAGAGCCTGTAAACCAAGGGAAGCACAGGACTCATAGTTACATTTTTTGTTGTTTTTAAGAGTAAGGGTCACCATTAGTTCATTTGCTCTTACTGTTGTAAAAAGCAGACCATATCACATAACCCTAGCTTAGTAGCTTGTCTTTGGCAAAAGCCTATCTTCCCAGGCTATGTCCAGGTCTTGTCATGAGAACTCAGAAAGTGGTGAATCCACATCATTCCTGGCCACTGGACACACAGGTTATTATACAAACATTACTAAACGTTTGTGCTTCTCTTTTTCTTTTATTTGTCTGGCTTTAGCTTCCCTCTGTTTCTCATTACACACACCTTCCTCCACTGCATCAGAGATATCTACGGTACTAACTGAACTGTGATTAATTACAGAACTGGAATTGTCAAATAATTCCATAAAGCAAAATATGGCAGAGACTTCCGGGACAAACTGGTTTAAGCTCGAGATAAACTACAGGCGTAAAAGAAAATCGTGTTATCACTTCTTCCAACCGATACAACTTATCAGTCCATATCCAGGCATGTGCTGTTTGTAACAATCTCCCATTCCCCCCAGTGTTTCCTAGCTGACTGTATACAACTTCAAGTAGACTGCATTGAAGCCTTTTTAAGCCACAATACATTCAGTTATTAGTAAGTATGGAGAAATGCCAGCTCATAATAAGCTGAGATGAAATATCTAAATATCCACTATTTTTGTCAGGTCTGAAAATGATGAAAGCTCCCCAATTCCATTATGTATGCAGTTCCATGCCTCTGCTTCAACACTGCAAATCTACAAGCAACTGTTAATAACTGATTTTTTTATATTAAAGGTTATGTAGTCAGAAGTCTGTGGGGTACTTTGTTTGACTGTAAATAGCAAATTTTCCTCACCAGTTTTCACTGTGAATCACTCTTATATTCTCCACTGGTTCTGTCAGCATAATGTCCCTTGCAAGCACACTGGAGGTACCACACTCATGAGTAAAATGTACAGCATGCATCTGAAATGTACATTGTTGTCTAGAGGGAAGGATTTTCCTCAGATTCTTTCTCCATATATTGTCTTTTCTATTCATTTACCATGAAGGGAATTCAGGAATTAATAAGTAAAGAAGAAAGGAGTCCATTTGGATTACTGGCAGGAATAACAAGGAAAAGAAGTGTAATAAAATTAAAATGCAAATTAAACGATGTGCAGACAGTATGTGCGTTTTTGCCCGCGTGCTTGTATACGTGACCATACACAGAGCTATGTCTGTACATTGATGGACTAGTGCATATAAATTCAAAGGGACAGCTAATTCAATAGCTTGACTGTAAATGAACTTGCAACAGTCACCTTTCTTGAAAGTCTGTTGGTAGGTATGTATATGATCTGCCTATGTGAAGAGGTGATAACACAGCACAGAGGTATGCAAAGACACTGTGGCAGGTCCTGGAAATACCAGTTCAGATACTGGTAGCAGAACAGGTCATCCACCTAGCATTCTTCAAAAGTTAGCTAGCCCATGTGTGTCTGGTCAATGGTCATGATACAGTTCTAACACCTGTGCTTCATAAATGTGAATTAATCCATCACCAACATGCACCTAGAAGACAGGGCAATACCATGAAATACAGAGCTAACAGAGAGAAAAAAATAGCCTTAGCTCACCACAAGATTTAGAATTTCACTGCCCTGACTGATTTCTCACTCCTTGGAGCAATTATAGTAAATTTGAGGGAAGGGAATGCTGCCACCATGTTCTCCTAAACAGATCATCCTCCTACCTCCTCAATTAAAAAGCAAGCAATGCACCTCTGAGGCACAAAGATTGCAAAATCCTTGAACTTTCAGAAATCTAACATAGTTAAAGCAAATGTAATAAGTCCAGTTGATAACTAAGATTTTTTCTGCTTTTATAAAGGCAGTATATTTTGTTCGTGTAGAATGTTGAGCCCTTGTTGTGCACTGCTGCTGCTGAATGTGCATTATAATGGAATTGCAGAAGATGCCAAGCCCCAGTGTGTGTTTCCAATTAAGATTCTTTATTTTCTTCTCAGATGTTAGGGTATGACCTGATTAGCTCTGCCAGTTATCAGAGCTCAGCTTCTGAGACTACTTATTGAACAACTAGTGTCTGACTTTGTATATTTGGAGAGGAAAGAACCATATCCCTCGAAGATTAGGGAAATTTTTTGAAGTCCATTGACAACGTGAAAAATTTAGTATGGGTAGGGGAAAACACTTCCAGCCCGTTTTCTGTCCTTGAGTCACCCATGACTGCTCATATAATGTAATAAGAAGCAACAAGCACAGCTCAAACTGCAGCTGCCTAACAGTGCAGGTAGATGTCTATTTTTCAGGTACAACAATTTCACATGGTAGAATTACCTGTAAATTCTTAAGGCTTAACACAATAGAAAAAGTAATTTATTTCTATCTAGGATTCCTCAGTGATGTTATCAAATAAGGAGAAGCAAGAAGGTTCTTTTTTAAGAACTACTGTCCTTTCTTTGTCAGGTAGAAAAGAGCAGTGTATTATCATGGGAAGCAAACGATACAGAATCAGAGTGAAAGCAACTGACTTTAAGGGTGGTAGATAAAGTGCCATATTAAGTCTGAGCTTTGAAAATGTATTATATGTCAGGCATAAAAAATATTTCAGTATGTCTGTTAGGTTAATTGTAGATTATTATCAGAAGATACCTTTTTGTGTAAGTTTTATTTTAGGTTTTAGTTTCAAGTAGTGGTCACTCATATTCAAACTTTATTAAAAAAATCATTTTAAAGCACTTCTGTATCCTACAAAGGCAGCAGATGCCTCACCTCACCTTCCCCAAAGACATATACATACATATTATGCAGCCGTTTTCAGTGTCTTGTTCTGCATCAGCAACATGAAAGAATAGCTAAAGAGATGGGGAAAACAGGAGCAGGTTCTCCAGCTGATAAAGGGAATGTTTTTAGAACGGAGCTGCATACGCAAAGATTTAGCCTGGAGGTGGGTGTTAACGTAACTTTTAAAAAAGTGACAGTAAAAATGCAGTGCCCATAAATGGCGGGCCAGATGGATTTCTCTCTGCTTTCACGGGTTATGCCTCAAATACCATGATGCATATGTATTTGGTGTGTGAGGTGATTTTCCTTCTGGGTGAAATGTACTCCTAGTCATTGCACACAAAGCTTTCAGTATTGATAACGCCATAGACAGACTGGGAGTTTTCCAGGCATTGAGATGACAGGCTTACACTTTATTGACAAAGGTGTCTGTTATCTCTAGCTCTGTCCTTATGTTTACCTCAGACAGCCTGCAATACACTTGCCCATACTGAACGGTATCAACAGTGTGAACGTGCCCATGTCAAACGGAACTGAGAAGACCAAACGGAACTTTGGGCTCGTGGAGAACACTCATCACACGCAATGAAAGGGAGGAGGACTTGCCTTACTGAGAGGTTACACCTCTATGTTCAGCCCTTTTTCTGTGTACCTTCTCTAACAAATCAGAGGAGACAGATACCTCCAGAAGATGATCCCCCATGCCATCTTAAGAGAGAGTAAAGCAGTGCCTTTTCTTTCTGATTGCCTGTAGTGACAGGCAGAATGACCCACAGAAGTGGATGCTTTACTTGCGGGTGGCTAAAGCAAGGCGAGGTGAATGCTGTCCTGATTATGTTCACCCAGTGTCTTAGTGTAGGATATCAAGCAACCTGTAAAGGCTCTCCCCAGCATACCACACAGTACATTCCCCTTAGAGACCAGTCTAGTCTAAGCAAACACAATCTGACCCTCTGGGAGTCCAAGAGATGAGAAAGAAAAAAAAAAATAAAGGCAAAAGCCCATCAGCTCATTTATTACGATGGCTATATCTGGAATTATTGATGTTTATTTGTTTCAGTGCAGTTTAGGATGTCTTCACCTCTGCCTTTTCAAACCTTTTTCAAAAATATTCTTACCCCTAGCTTTGCAGAGTTGTGTGGGATTGCAGTGATGCAGATTGTACTCTGCTAGAACTTTCTAGCCTGAGTTGCACTCCAAACTCCCACAGACTTGCACTAGAAATTTTAGGCTCATAAAGTCTTTTCAAAGCAGTGATAACAGAACCTATATTGCTCAGATGCTTTTATATATTAAACTTCTTTTTGCTTAAGTCCAGATCCTGAAGTCTCTCTCGTTACCAGTCCTTTCCAGTAAGGTTACTGTAACTGAAAGTAGAAAGGCTTAAGGAGCAGGTAGTTAGTATGATTACTGTGGGAGGGAACAAACAATAGAAAAACAAAAGGAGCTATAGATTTCTCTGTAACGATGGGAGTGTGGGGGGGGAAACAAAGCCCTTTTTACTGTACCTTAGGGAGGTTTGTCACATTGTGTTTCAATAACAGGAGTGTTCTCAAGAAAGAAAAAGATACAGGAATGTACAAGGTTCTGCCTTCAGACTCCTGCTGAGCAATAATGGAAGTATAACTAATTAAGGGCTTGATCAAGGGCCCATTGAAGCCAAGTGAAAGCCTCCCACTGATTTCAATGGGCCTTGGATCAGCTCTAAGTGCATGGAGTGTAAATATGACTGCATTAAAAACATGATGAGCCAATGTCTGCCTTCAATCAGAGCTGGCTGCATTATACTGTGCCACATACAGAGCTGGCTCAAAGCTTCTCAGAAGCATTGCATGGTCAAAGGTTACTACTCCAAAATGGAG
The DNA here is from genome assembly GCA_013398125.1 of Aegotheles bennettii. Classification (NCBI taxonomy): domain Eukaryota; kingdom Metazoa; phylum Chordata; class Aves; order Caprimulgiformes; family Aegothelidae; genus Aegotheles; species Aegotheles bennettii. Next base: position 43,969 of record VZRW01000394.1, read on the forward strand.
AGATTGGGCAAAGTTGTTCTTGATCTGAAAAGGGAAAACAGACAAAGCTGGTCGAGAGAGGCCTTGAGGAAAGCTGTGGTGAGCTAAGCTTGCTGCTGTTCCTGCCATTGGGTGGATTAAAGAGAAGAAATTAGTGCCTCTGCAAGAAATTCCCTCTAGTGAGCAGTGGTGACACCACACCTGGAGCACTGTGTCCAGTTCTGGGGTCCTCAACATAACAGAGACATATACATAGTGGAGAAAGTCCAATGAATGGCTGTTAAGGTGATTAAGGAACTGGAGCATGTCTTCCATGAGGAAAGGCTGGGAGAGCTGGGTCTGTTTAGCCTAGAGAAGAACAGGCTCAGGAAGGTGTCTTATCAATGTATATAAATACCTGAAGAGAGGGTGAAAAGAGAATGGAGCCAGGCTCTTTTCAGTGGTGCCCAGTCACAGGGCACAACCTGAAACACAGGATGCTTTGCCTGAATATCAGTAGACTTTTTTACTGTCAGGGTGACTGAGAATTGGCACAGGCTGCCCACAAAGGTTGTGGAGTCTTCCATCCTTGGAAATATTCAAAAGCCATCTATCTGGACATGATCCTGGGCTTGAGCAGGGGGTTGGACCAGATGACCTCTAGAGGTGCCCTTCAGGCTCAACCATTCTATGATTCTGTGAATTTGTCCCCATCTCCTCAGGCATACCCATCTCAACTCAGCAGCCTGAATTTCCAGAGCTCTGGCTAGACCAAGCTGTGAGACAATAGCTATTTTGAAATTCCTGGTAGTCTGTTGTCTACTTTTCCTGTGCACAAAGCCAATCCTGCTGTCATGGATGGCAGTGATCTTTCTACCACACTGTTCAGGTAGCCCTTACTTGTTGATTTGGAAGAACTGAAAGCTAATGACTCTATAAGGAAATGGCACTTAAAATTTCTTTTAACACAGAGTCCTGACTAGTTTGGTGCTGAACTGTTTGTAGAGAATGGAAAACCTGTAACTGCATTATATATTGGACCTCAGATTTCACAAATGCTTCTTTTCAATTCTTTGGCCATTAACTTACTTTAGCTTAGTTCTTAGCAAAAAAATATTCTCCCCAGTTTCCTACTGTGGGCTGACCTACAGCACAGTCTTCATCTGCCTGTCCCTGAGGTCACTCTCTAAAAGCTATGACACAGCTGACTACAAAAGTTGACATATCAGTATCATAGGAAAAAGACCTAACCCTAGTTTGAAAGGCTATTTGCAGTCCACATAGGAGCATGGAGAACCAAACCTTTGATTTCCAGTGCTCTACAGTATGTTACTCCTCATTTTTACATCTTTTTAAAGGTGTAAGTTCAAACTGTCTGGGGGCCTTCCTGCATGCACTGCTTCAGAGCAGCCACACCTTTTTCCTACCCCAAAACATAAATAAGTCAAAGCTTACCCATGCAACATCTGTTTACTCCCTTGTATTCTGAGTCAGTAGATTAGATTTAGAGAAGGGAAGAAATGTAATATAATCTGTCAACATCCAGGAAAAAAAAAAGACTCACACATCCATAAGCAAAAAACACAGAACACAGTTCATTCTGGTCTTCATGCTGTAATCAGCAAGGAAACTGCCACATGAGAAACTATCCAGGCTGAAAAATCTATCTTCTTTCCATTAAAACAGTAATTCTAAGCTGTAAAATGCATGTTCTTTTCCCACAAAATGGGGATTAGTAGGCAGAGAACAAGAATTTGTCAAAATAATTTATCAAGTCAGGCCTATTATTACACAAGTTAGTTTAAAGTCATAGGCTCTGCCAACTTTCAACACCCTCTTCAGCCTTCTAGTAGAAGGAAGTTAAATTAGTAGACTCTGGTGCAATGGCAAATATTTTAAACATCTGAAATGCTGGAACTCTTATGCCAGACAAGTCAGATGTAATCCTCTGTTCTCTAGTTTTAATCAAAGTAAAAACATATCCTCAGTTCCAGCCAGAAAACAAAAACACAGACAAACACACAAGAGCACACATTATGCAAGCTAAAAAAAAGTCAACCTTTCCAATGAGCCATCAAAAAGGAAAAGCAGAACCGGGAGTCAATTTGTATCCTTTTTTTCTCTTCTTTAATCTACCGATTGGTTAATGAATGGTATAACTGAATGAAAAATGTGCCTTATAAAAATGCAATATGTACAAAAGACTAAACTGACCCTGACAGGATAGCTGATCTTTATAGGATGGATTCTAGGTAGAGGAAGTATCTGATTTCAGATTGTCATTGATTTTGTGAGTGTCTCCTCCAGGTTAACTCATAGCATTGCCTTAAACTTATTCAGATTAACTCCTTAAGGTACTATGTTTCATATATTTTTTTTAATCAATGATTTATTGATAACTAATTCTGATCCTTTTTTCTTGAAAAAGAAAGAAGTAAACATGGAGGGAAAAAAGATGCAAAATCAAAAAAAAGTCAGAGAGTGTAAAAAAATCTTTAAAAAGAAAGAACAGCAAAAGTCTCTAGAACAAAAACAAAGACATTTTTTCCTTTGAAGACAAGAAGCAATTTGTATTCTGAGGTGATACATCATAATTTTGACTAAAGAAAAATGTGTGTCTCAGTTGGCAAAGTGATTTACCCTCACAGACTTAAAAAATCTGCACATAAAGCACTCTGAAACATGATGTCACCATTACCATTACCTTGCTACCACGAATGGAAATCACAAAGTGACAATGCAGTTTGGGTCTTGTTATTATTGAGTAGACATTCATATCACACAATAGATAGATAGATAGATAGATAGATAGATAGACGGATAGGTAGACCCATTCATCTATATACACATATATATACATGTCATTGTGAAGAAGCACGTGACAAGAATCCTTACATTAGACCTGTGCTGCAGATAACAGTTTTAGATACCAAAATTAAACCCTTGCTCTGTGTTTGGGTACATCCGTTCAAGCTCAACATGGTCAATGCAAACCTCTCTCCTGAGCTTAGCTCTCATGGGAAAGTAAAAAGGACCATAGCAACAAAGGAAGAGATGCCAGCAAGAAATATTTAGTGTTGGTTCCACAGACAGACACAGAGCAATTCTTCACAGTGACATGAAAATTCCTCCTTTTGAAGACATGAGAACTTTCAAAAAAATTATCATAAAGTACTAAGAGTTCTTAAAAAACAGATTCCTTTACAAAAGAAGTCTCCCCAAAACAAAGATAGAAAAACAGTAAATAGGTAGTTGTTCAGATTCCCTTCAGATACTTGTGCAATCTATTTGTTTAAAAAAAACCCAAACAAACAGACTCCTCTAGATGAGTTCCAGCACTGTGCTTTTGACTGCATCCAAAAAGATAAAATAAATGGTATCTTTCATACCACTGTTTTGCCTTTTTGTTATTAGAAGACTGATATAAGTTTTTGGGGGTAGAAGACAGGTCTCAGTGCAATTGTCTTTGGACTAAGGTTCATAAAAAAACAAAGATTTGGAAAAAGGAAGATATTTTTTTTATCCAAATTGAATGATTTGGCCATAGTCCAAATCAGTCCAATGTTTTTAGACATAATTAAACATCTTAGGGCACTCATGGAAAAACTGTATAGATTGGTTTCTCCTCTAGACAGTTCAAATATCTGGCCCAGAGCCTAAAGAGATTACTTCTGGCCAAAAATAAAATGGATATTACAAAGGTCCATTTTACTTCTGAAATCTTTGCTTAGTAGGAAGTATTGCTGACATCTGCTACTATTAAATTTTAATTTGTCCAACTAGAAAAAAAATCAATGTTTTAACCTAATGATTTTTCAACAAGCAAGAAAAATACAGAACACACTGTTGAGCAATTGATAACCACAGGAATTCAGGATACAATTTTGCTAATGCACACCAAAGAAAAAGAGCAAACAACGTTTGTTGAGACTGTATCAGCATTTGTGTTGGCTATTTTTACACTGATTAGAGACATGATAATTTGTTGAATAGCAGTCCTGACAGGATATCCTGGGACAGACACATCCTCTCTAGCACGAATATAGTTCTGTAATACCATGCTTGATTTAACTTGGGACACATGAAGCTGTCACAGTGATGAGACCTCTTACTAGAACTGCAGAAGCTATTTTCCACTAAAATGTGCAAGTATTCTCATAACAGCAAAGAGATCCTCATGTAAATAATAAAGAATAAAATATGTAACACACACAGTACAATATCCTAAAAAGCTTCTCAAATATATTTCAAAACAATTTTTCAATGCTGCCAGCACACACTTGATGTTTCTTGCAGTATAGATTACAACTCCTCCTTTGAAGAATTAGTATTTCTAGTACTAACAAGAATATCAATGCAACCCTTTAATGTTCTTTATATGTTATCATTTGAAGTAATTTAACCTATGTATCTTTACTGATTTCCAGAAAAAAAAAAAAAAAAAAGAAAAAAAGAAAAAGAGGGACAGTTTTTTTAAGGTGTATAGGTGCCAAAATAAGTAGATGTGTACTTTCAGAACTGACTGGACATCTACTCCCATTCATTTCTCAGTGTCAGCAACTGCCTAAATGCTTCTGAATTTCCACCAGTCTCCATATGTGCTCCGGACAGATCAATGTTGTTTATAATTTCACACAGCACTTCCCAGGCTGACAGGGTGCAAAAGGATGGTGAAAAGAGACCAGAAATAGAAGGTAATAGGAGGTGCCTTTTCTGATCAGTACAGTCTGCAAGGTTAAACCAAAGTAATACCCTTCTGAGCATCCTCGAAGGAGTTAAATAATTCACAAGGACTGGCAGACAGATGAATGAATTCCCTGAAGGGAAGTCAGCAATTCAATATGGGGTACTTCTAAAAGGAGATTGGGTATCTTCATGGGTTACAGTCTATTTGAAGAAAGTGATAAATGGCAATAGAGGCCAAAAAATCTCCCCTCCCCGTCTCACCTCCCTCTTTCAATTCTGCTCCTGATAGACTGTATACATATTAACAGCTTTCTATGTCTTTCAAGGGTATGTATTTCTGGCAAGGACGTATACTTTTCTGACAAGGTTTACAGAACATTTTGTTCTGCACCATGTATACACATGCTGCTGGATCCTGTTCCTGTTATATATTCAAACACCACACATAAGATTGCCATCATACAATCTGTCTCGAGCTGCCCCAATGAGCAGAAAAAGTCCAAACTGTGATGTAAAAAAAATAATCACCCTTTACTAATACTTATCCAGAATCAGCTGGCCTGATCTTTCTATACTGACAGGCACACCATGGGAGAACATCACTAAGCTTCCTTATCTTTCATCAATCTGCACCTGCTCTTAATAAGGTCATGTTGACACATCAGGAAGATCTATCCATAATGGAAGTATTCTGTCAATCCAGGTCCTCATGGCCTTCTCCATTATGCCACCACAAAATAATTTTAGTGGCATTTAACCATCTGCTTAAACAGGTGTGCAATTTCTCTTCTGACTAGAGAGAATTTGCAGTATTGCTACCTTAATCCATTATGAAGGCTGGCAAGCAGAGGAATAGACTTTGTCAAAGATTCTAGATCACCCGTAATTTTCAGCTTAGCCCAAAATATTACAGCACTAAATGTACTTGGTACAGCCAGCAGTAGTTCATCTCAGGAAGTACTGGAACAAAGGAACTTATACAATTGTAGAAAGGAGAAAACAGTGTAAATTAATTTCTAAAGGGAATTAGTTAATGCATATTTTACATTAAACTGGTACTCTTGTGCTACTACTGAACAACTTTACATAATTATGGATAAAATAAAAAACTGATTTTTTGTGGGTGATGTCAAATCTAAGAAACATCCATTTTAAAAAAGTAAATTAAAATCTGTTCCACTCAGGAGAGTTACACACTGAAGAAAGATATAACTTTATACTCTTCTCAGAAGACAGAGGGCTGTAGCAAAATGACAAATACAAAGAACTGCATAGCAACAGAAAGTAGTGCAAGCAAGCCTCTGTGCAATACATTTAAATATAAATGGTTCCCTGATTAAAGTTTTTATCCCATACCTAGAAACTTGTAACTTAGCCAAATACACCAATGACAACTATTACTCTAGAGCTGAAATTATGCCCCAGGGGTAAACATATTGACTGTTGTGGCTTACCAAGGTCTTCAGGGAACCTACTTAAGTTTAATGAATCAGAGAATTGTCACCATTTGAGCCCCTGAAGGTGCATATTCTGCACCATCTGTGGGTCATACTTTGAGCAGCAGAAGGCATAAATTCCTGTGGAACTGTCCCATGTAAATTCTCCACTGCCTAGCAGTAAGTTTAGTCCAAGCAATGGCTCCTTCTCAGCTGCCAATTTTCAAAGAATTTCCAATAAATTATTGTGATTTAAACCTCTAACTGCTCTGAAAAATGTGATTGAAACTGATCTCAAAACTGTTGAAATGTTGTTAGAAGATGACAAAAAAAGACACTAGTCACAACAGACTTGTTTCAGTAAGAAACCAGAATTTTAAAAAAAAATATAGCCCTGGATTCATTTATAAATATATTTTATTTTTAAATGGCTGAATTAAAAATAAACCACAACAACAACAACACAAAAGTTGGCATAAAAAAATATTAACATCAATGTCTCTAAGCAGAAGAAATCAGGCATTTTTTTCAGTCACATCAAATACCAATCTTCGCTGTAATGTTTCCTTTAAAGTGCAAAGAAGAAGTCACCAGTTTAAATCTTCCTTCAGCACTGACAGAAAAGACCAGTGATTCATCCATCTAACTGCCATTTTTTTGGCTGGGGGAAAAAAAATGTTACTTGGATGCACATGTCCACATAATCTATTTGAAACTGAACATTGTCTCATTTCTGGAGTGATCTTTTTCAGCTCTCCTCCTTATTACACTGTTTTCATACTCTTCCGTCAAACAAGTGGAAGCATATTGGACCCTCAAAGTCTAAAGCTAAACTCGAAAAGCTCAGTTCTTTCAGTTTTTCCTCAAAAATCATGCACTAATCAATCAAACAGTGTCCAGTCTCCAGAGATAGATCTGGGCAGGCTGGTATCCCTCACACAGCACATTTTACATGAATAGTTGTTCAAGATCTGAACACAGTACAGCCATTTTAGCAGAGCACTATGTCCAGGCTAATAAACTCTGTTTCTCAGCAGGCTGGCTGGCTTCTCTAGGAGATCCTGCCATGCTGACATAACCATTCTGCTTCCAATCTCCGAACCAGAACTGTGCTCTACTGTGCAACCCTCTCCTCTTTGCATAACTCACATTGGTTTCTCCTGCCTTTGATCTCCCACAAGCATTTTTATCCATACATCATATTTCCTTTCCCCTATCTGGCATTACCCCCCCATTGTCCCCCTCTCCTCTACTCATACAACATAAGCTGCCTTGGCTGAAGGGAGGTGTTTTTCCTTGGGCTAAGTACAGAAAGCCAAATTCTGATGTTTCTTCCCCCAGAGAGCAGCCTTGCTAATCTCTTGAGGAGTAAAGTACCACTCAGTGTGGCTATGCTTGGTAAAACAGGCCCTGAAGAAGGAGTTCAAGATTTTAGCTCACTAAAATCAGCAGCAGCAGCAACAAGAAAGAGAAAGGTAATGAGGGAAAAGCTGTATATTTCAAATACAACACATTCTGTAGATCAGACACCTTCACATTCAGAGAACACTGAGTAAATCAAGTTTAAATTCTGATGCATTTCAAGAAAATATACAACCAAAATATGGAGAGTACCATCTTTGGCTGTGTATCTAACAAGAAAGAGGCCAGAGGCAAGACAGGACAAGGAGAGGATAGATGATTTCTGCTTCTTTTCAACTTCTCTAATCTAGCTCAGATTACTACCATGACTTTCACTAATGGAGATACCACATAAAACTTCTGTAATAAAGAATGTACTTTATTGTGCTAGGTAAAATGAAGAAAGGATTTTAAATCCTAATAATAAAAGGTGTGCTGAAGAATATAGCCCAGGGGTCTAAAAGTAGTAAAACAGATTTTATTCACTAAAGAGTTGTAGTGGGGTGCTTCTCTTTTCAAATAAGGAAGTATAAGATAATTATAAAGTGCCAGAATTAAATGTTCTGTACACATTTTTTCAGAAGTGGAGCTGCAATGTGATAAATTCAGTAGTTCTTGACTACTGTTAATTATGTGTTTGGGTATGCCAAAGTAATTTTCTGGACCAATTTAGTAATATGGTAATAATTTCTTTCTCCTTGAATCTAAATTTCCCCTAAAATCACACAAAAAAAAAAGTTATTTTGCAAATGATGGAACCCATAAATGAAACAAACAAACAAAAAACAAACCCCAAAACAACAACAACAACCAAAAAAAAACGAAAAGAACCCCTCCTAAGCAGAAAATTTAAAATTTTCCAAAGGTGCTAGAGGTCTCATACGTGTCTGATACTGTGAGAAAAACTTCTCCTTCGGAGACCTGAGTAGCAGAAAGCGAAAGATAAAGTCTGACAGCTTTCTGTATATACAAAGAATTGGTAGCTCCTAATGGGCAGGTGTCCACATTAGAAAAAATATTAATTAGTACCCTTGTTGGCAGGCTCAGCTGAGAAAAACATGACTAAATAAGCATGGAAACTGAAGTGCCTTCTGTGATGATAATTGCATGTACCCACATTTATTGTAATTTGGGATGTGATTTTCCGTTTGGATCTGAATCACTGAAAGGGTCTAGTTGTTGTGACAACATACAAGGATAATGACTCTTATAAAACATTCAAGACCCAATTTCCAAGGTATTCATCACCCACACCTTTAATGGGATCAGAAAACCTTTTGTAGCTTGGAAAATTTGGACACCCATAATAATTTCAGGGCAAAAACTGCCAAGTAAGAATTATGAGAAAGCCAGAAAGTAGCAGTAACTGTTGACACAAAGAAAAGCAACATCAAACTCTAAGAGAATGGATTCCATAAAAATGAGAAAGACAGAGAAGTCTGAGGGGGAAAATGTTTTGTTTTCTTTCATTTTACATGAAAAAAAAAACCCAAAACACTAATAAATTTTGGTCCTGGAAATTACACACATCAGCAACTTACTTCAGTAGCAGAAACACAAATTTAAATAACATACATTAAAACTGGATTATAAAGTTTCTAGAAAAGTTGAAGGTAAATTGTATTTTTCACAAGGACAGATTATAAGCGAATACAGAATGATATGGAAAAGGAAGGTGGGTTTTAACTGGATCCTCAGAAGTATTGAATGAAGCCTTTCACAAGAGGTTGATCCCCAAGACTGCAACACTGAAATGCTGTTCTGGATGCCAATATTCTGTGGGCCTGTCTGCAAAAAAGACCAACATTGTAACCTGGGAAGATACGGGTTGTTCTGGTGATGTTCCGTAAACCTGATTTATCTGACCAGTTGCAGAAATAATTACACGCATCTCACAAAGTCCAAACAATGTAAGTGCTTGGAGTGCCTGTTTTAAATTTTCCAATTGTTATTATAATCTCCATGGTAAACATCATGTTCTTTTAACTTGATTAATATGAAACCCTTTGTAGCCGTGATTCATACCAGCTTGCATCAAATTAGTAGTTACATAGCAATCAATTTAGCAAAGTGAAAATTATTCTGATCTGAGGAATTTTATCATCAGGGTTGATTTCAGACAGTGGACAGAAAAATTAAGATATTTTGTTACTACTGTATACTCAGAAAAAGAAAAGGAGAAATTATTTCTCTCCAGTAGAATGCAACCCAAAGTAGTCACTTCAATTTTGGGCCTTTCAAATACCACAGAAGAGCTTTGAAGGAAGTCAGAACCTAAAGTCCTGACCCTGAACAGCGACATCTCTGCCTAGACTGAGCCTACCTGTGGCCTGACCACATTCAGCAGAGCTTCATGTAAACATAACAGGTATGCCTACACTTAATTTCACAATCAGGGCATATATGCCTATGTTGGATAGCATTCTCCAGGCTTCTGCAGCTGAAATTGCTCTGGAAAGAAACAGAAAAACAGAAAAACATGAAAAATCTTCCATAAAGTTGCACATCAAGGCTTTGCAAGGCAAAACGAGCCATTCTATCCAGATGACTAGGAGCAAAGCTTTGTTTTTCTAAAAGCAAACAAACAAAAAAGGAATTTTAACTAAAAGATGTCAAGAAATGATAAAACATCTTGCTTAAATTGTGTTCTCATTTTCTGAAAGTAAAGATTAATTTAGCCTTAAATTACCTAGTGTTTTCTGAAGTGTTAATCATTTAAGAATGATACAGCAGATATCAAAATCAAGTCGAGCTGCAAAACTCAGAGGATTTTTATGTATCTCTTCAATTTTTCACAGTGGTAGAACACGTATGTTAATAGGACAGTACAGGAACTGTCATGTTCTTATCTATTTATTAACCAGATTTGCACATAACTGAATGAATGTTGGGTATAATCTATAATTTGGGGAAAAGAAAAGATACCATTAAAACAGGAAATAAGGATGTTTTAAAAAATGGAGAAAAAATATTTAAGTATTTCTTCTGACTACATTTATTCTTTATTAAAATTTCACAAAACAGCTCTTAGGAAGTATATTTGTAATTCTGAGTAACAATGATCTTCTTCATAATTTTAAAATGGAGGAGGCAATGGAGTTTAAAAAGATAGCTGTAGTGTATTTTCTCAAAAAAGTAAACATTGTTACCTCAAATAAATGAAGAATAAGATGAAGAAAACCCAAAATTAGAATATTATAACCAGAAAATCAACCTCCTGATTCCTGAAATTTCTGATTTCTATACGATCCAGTGCGGAATGGTGCAGCCAAATCCAACTTACCAGAAACTGTTCTACCTCTTAAAGTGGAAACACTAGAGTCATGTCAGTGCATCCCAGGATCACGCTGATGAGCTCCCCCACAGCGTTACACTGATACAGCTTCCCAGCCTGGCCCCTCCACAGGTGGGCAGCTGTTCTGGCTCACATCAGTAGTAGGCAGGAGGTCCCTGCACCGTGGATAAGTACTAAGGAGGCTTGTCCTAAATTTACAGGTAAATGCACTCAAGGTGACAGAAACCAAGAAGGATTCTCAGCGGACAACCAATTTGTGCTCAGTGTGCAATAAAGTTCTGATGCTCTTGTGAGTCTTTGCTGCTTGGCATTGCCCTCTCTGAGTGCTGCCTGTGCTAGTGCAGCTCTGGGGCAAGGTGAGCACCTCACTTTTTCATATACAGGATGGGCCTGAGCATAATCCTGCTCTTTACTCTCTCTGTACCATTGTGCAAAGTGTTCATCCACACCAGGAGCTTTCAGCCTTTACACAGGACATAGACCCATGGGCAGCTCCAGAGGTTACTCTCTGTGGAGAGGTTACTCTCTAGCTGCTTCTACTTTATGCATGGAGATATCTCAGACAAGAGGGAAGAGTGGTTAAAATTATCAAAAGCTTGGAGGAAGAGGTAGAGCTTAGTAAAAATGTCAAAGGAGCAGGGACTCCTTTGGAGTGATAGTGAGAGAAGGGTGTGAGATACAGGAGCTTAGGGGGCTCAGGAAGGCACAATCATGTAGGAAAATGATGGACAGCCTTCTTAGAGACATCAAGGTACAGCAGAGAAGCCTAGAAGGCATATCTACTAGTGGTAATATTACAGTTTGACATTTTTGTAATGGAATAAAATGCTGTATCCCATGCCATATCTATTAGAGCACATATTCTTCCCTTTAGAAGCTAATAAATATTAATATTTTATTACTGTTAACACTCAATTAGATTGAAAGCAAGAGAAATGGCTAGATTCATGAACTGACCTTTTATCAATAACATCATATATATTAATTTGGGGGTGGTCAAACTCAAAGAGAACTCAAGCTAATACATTTTTAAACCTTTCCAGTATGTGGCACTGTATTTGAAGAGCACTGTATATAAAGTGCAATCAGCTGTACTAGCTGAGGAACACATGGATTTGCTGTGTCTAACCTGTAAATCTTTAATCTGATTCACACAGACTTTGTCTGGATGTTCCAGTTAAAATGTATTCAAATCCCCAAGATAAAATACAGATGTCTACATGGTACAACACAGAACATGTCTAGGTTAAAGAGCTAACTAGCAGCACAGTTATATCAGAGCAAGTCTCTTGCTGACTGCTTTACTTGCTGACAGTTATTGTTCTTCCAGAGGCTGTTTGAGGATCTCTAGGCAGCATTGCACAGTGCTGAAACAACATTCCCTCACAGAAAACAGCCTTTGGTTTTCATTTGAAAGAATAATGTGAATACTAACTCTAGCCTCAGCCAACAACGAGCTCAAGTCTCCTGCAGAGGTCAGTACCATTTGTCAACTTGGTCTAAGCATCAAGAGAATGGCCAGAGCAACAGTGCAATGATTTTCACCCTGTTTTGCATTAATGAACATTTTATACTTCTCTTTCAGTTAGGATCATGTATAATATAATATATTGTACACATTAAAATAAGAATATCTCCACAAAGTCTAAAGACTAGAGGTGATACAGTGATTGAGTCTGCTCAGTTGAAGCAGTAGACAGTCCCTATCTCAAAGATGTACAGTCTGTTTCGATAAGATAGATAGTACATGTGGGTTTGAGGGATAGAGAGGGAGGCGTGCACAGTATGATAGCAACAAACAGCGTGCTAGTTTCACAACCGTTCTTTTTGGAAGTGTGGGAGAGTGTGAAGAGAGGGAGAAGGAAGGTTAGTTATAAAGTTAGATGGAGAGAAAAGGGAAGGGAGAGAACATTTTAGGAAAGGTGATGAGCTGGATAAGACCAGAGATAACAAGAAGAAGAAACAGCAGATGGGGGTGAGGAGAATGAAAGGTGAAGGGTAGAAACAAATATTTAGCTCAGCAGAAACACAATAGGCAATACCACAGCAACTTCAGAGAGAGGGGGCTTCATACCCCTTCTCTTTAGCCATATAACAAGTAAGTATTTAGTTTGATTTAGTCATGTCAACTGTATTTCTAATGAGTTGAACACTTCCACCAGCAATTCATCTACATCTATGATTCTGTGATACTTGAGACACCTGACTAACTTGCCTTTGGAGGTGCTTGGTTCCCACTGTTGATGCTACAGACTGTATATCCAAATTTTTAGTGAGCTGAACTTAGGTGACATGAACCCCAAGCCATATATCCAAAGGTCCCTGTTTTGACTGTTTCTACTGCAGGTCCTATTATTATCTTCATTAACTCTGAAAAGCTGGCAGATCGAAGACCAGGGCTGTGACTTTGTGCATTTGGAGAAAGACAGGGCTTCACCCTAAGGTAGGAAGGTCACTGACAACAAAGTAATCGTATGGAAAGTTCTACGCTCTCATTTTCTGATTTTTCTGTGTGGAAGACAACAACTTCAGAACAAAGTCTGAGTTCTTAAATTTAGAAAAGCTGGGTTACCTCAGCATTTCTCTTTTTTTATGCTTTTGCAGTTTTGCTGAAAAAGATCTGTGTAAGCCAGCCTGAATATCAACATAAGCAACCAAAAGTTCAGTTTTCTCTCAGGGCGTAGTAAACGGGACATATTTTCAGATAATGATCTGTAGGACAGGGAGGTATTTTCATTATTAGCATTTTTGTATCATCTGACACATTACTTGTTCTTTTTCAACATATCTGCTTTTGAAGATTTTTTAAAAAGATTTAACAACAAAAGGCTGCTAAAATTGGAAACTGTGTGAGATACTTTGGTATTATTCAATCGGAGCCAAATCTGACACTGAAGACAGTTATTTGTTAAGATCTTTCATTGAATGAACATGATCATAGTACAAAACAAAGAAAAATGTCAGTTTCCCTAGTTGTATGTTAATCATTTAAGTCTCACAAGGTACCTGAGGAAATAGGTTCAGTTTTGAAATGGTTGATCTGTTCTATTCAGTTATGAGTTATTTTTACAATGCATCAAGGCAAGTAATAGACAAAGCATACTTTATTAGATCATTATTCTCTTAATTAGTTTAAATAATGGTTTCTAGATTAGTTCAGGCATTCTTCTACCTATATTTTTTCATGTGAAATCCTCAGTCTATAAATATTCTTGAAGTGATTCTTACTCAAATCTGGAATTCAATGCTGTAAAAATACAAACAACCAGTTGACATTTTCCCTTTGGGGGCACAGAAGTAATGAGTTCATGAAAAACTAAACACATATTATTAACAGCTTCAAAGACTGGATAAGCATTTTTAAGTCTCTTTTCTATAGTGAATCTCCTCTTTTGTGTTTCTACCAACTTTTTAAAATAAACTATCTGTTGGCATCTCAAGGTATCTTACATTTCTTCTACTATGATTCAGAATATATTAATGAATTATGCTCTAAATGGGAAAATAGCTGTTTCTTAAAAGTTTGATCCAAAGGTCTTTGAATTGGTAAGAACATTTCCACTGATTATAGCGGTTTTCACCATGCTTTAATTGTACACAGCCACCCTACATACAGTCTGGAGATTTAGATAACAAAGCACATGTAAGATTATCTACTCTGTCTTGAAGATCATTTGCTGACATGTAGTTTATGCTGGTTTGTTCAATGTAGTTTTAACAGCCCTAAGTAGAAAGCTTTCCAGCCTTTTCAGTATAGCATTACTACATCACTTTGTTGCCAGGGTTTTCCTCTCAATTTTCAGCTTATACTTACACTTGCTTAGTTTCACGATGTAGGCTAGGAATGTTGTATGTAAGACTTAAATATTCTGTTGCAATTACCTTTATCCGTAATTTGTTGGAAGACCCAAACTGAGCTTTTCAAAAGCAAGCAGTATATATAGTTCCTTGGCTGTCAATGTACAGAAGTGGAAGCTCCCCTAGTGTTTAGCCAACCCAAATCACGGCCCTAGAAGAGATGTATTTTTATACTGGGAACTCAAGGAATCAAATAGATCTTCAGACATTCTATAGGGTGTCTGTAATGGGAGATGAAAATTAAGCTGATATACTTCGCATTCTAGAGCAAAAAGATGAAGAAAATATGCCCACCTTTAATCATGTAATATTACCACAACATTACTTAAATCCACATTTGGTCTTAGATATCCAGAATATTTCTTTATTTGCCTATCACTGTGCAATGTTCCCATTAGTTCCTTAACGGCCATTTCATATTAATGCTTAAGTGACTCTTCTACAGTTGACAGCAGAAGCAACAAATATTTAACAGCATAAAAATGTAAAACAGAATTGTTTGTAAAATAATTAGCATCTTATGGCACCATTAACAAAATAAATGAAGAATACTTAAATGTCTATAGTTCTGAGATTTTCTTCCAAAAGTAGGATTTTTAAATAATTTTTTTTAGAGTCATGTTCTCTGCAATTGATATTAATAGTTTAAAAATATGAAATTCTTTAGGTTATTTAAGAAAAACTGAAAACCTGAGACTTGCTACATCTTAGATCTTACTTAAAATGCCAAAAATGTAAAGTTTCTCTCTCCTTTTTTGTTTGTTTGTTTGTTTTATAGGTATGAATACTCTCTGTCCCACAATCTCTCAGATTATTTTTTCTCTTTATCTTGCTCAAACAATTTTTTATTTATTTGTGTTCTGGTAGATTCAAGTACATTAAAAAATATGTTCATACATACTCAACAGCAGTGAATAACATTTATTTGTGCTGCTTCTGTTCCTAGAAAGATTTCCTACCCTCAGAAGCATCCCCACACCATCCCCATTCTTTAATATGTGAATATTTGTTCCTTCTAGTTAGAGAATGGCAATGTATTTGCAATGGATTTAATACATGACTCTGTGAGCTCTGTATCTTGAGTGTGAGAGAAGTTGACAAGCTTCTCTAGAATTGCTGCTTGATTTTCTGCCTGGAAAGAAACAGAGATTTTTCCATACATATTTCACAGACCAAGTGTGAATGATGAGTAAGTTAGTTAACTAAAAACTATGAGAAATGTAAAAACTATATTCTAGAACCCAGAGGAAAAAATTCAGTTCCTCCTGATGTTAATGCAAATTTCTTCCATGTAAGGCACCTTATATCAGAGCTACTGAGAGTGCTTTATGACATCTGAACACATTAATGAGCCATGCTCACCTTTACTGCTTGATAACTCTAGTGAAGCCAGCTAAGGTCCAGTGCCAGTGAACTCTGCTCACTCCATCTATTCAAATACTGTATTTTAAGCTCATTCCAACTGATGCAAATTGAAATCGCCTCTTGTGCCAAGCACAGGATAGTCTCATAAAATGTATTCATAGCCATTCAAATGCTGGGATCACTGCAGATTACTTGCTAGTATTCTCACCTTTAAAGCTGAGGACGAAGCCAATTTGCTTGCTGTCACAGTGCTAGGCCATGCACAAATACAGTCATTAAAGTCCCTACCCCAAGAGTTAAATCTAGAAGTCAAGAAAAAACAGGCAGTGGGGACCAACCACCATTCTTGGGATAGGCAACACAGAATAATAAAAATAAACAAGATATACACTATTTCTTAGCTTGGGACAGGGAGAAATGAAAAGGAATTCACATAAATCTAGACAGGTCTTACATACAGCTTGACTTTTAGTAATAGTAAAATCAGGCAATAACACAGTACATCTCATAGTTAGAGGTCCTAAAGGTGGGGTATTAAGCTATTTTTTTCTTTGTTTCCTTTTTTTTGTTTTCCTTTGTTGGATATGTGTCCAGATAGAAATGAAAGTTCTTACTGAGTTTTTCGAAAGGAAGAGCTGGAGCTTCCAACTCCTTCCAACAATCCCTCTATGCTCAAAATAAGCTGTGCTTATGGAAGCTGAGTGTAGGTTATTGCTAAATAACACATAATGAGTGCTGCATTTGCCTACACATCATTGCCTAACAACCAGTATATAATTCATTACTGTAAAGCATTTGAGGAAGTCACGAGTATGAAAGACACTATATAAAATGAAATTCTAATATTCTCATTTAATAGTGTTTCAAATATAACACCATTTCCACATAGTTTGAAAAGCAATTTAAGATATCCCAAGGTAGATCAATCTAAGCTAAATTTCAGGAAAGGTTGTTCTTTGCCTCTTGCTCATTGAATTTGCATTTAGTGATTGAATAGCTATTGCCTTAAAGGATATATCAATGAAATTACTAGGGATTTGCCACTAAATTACTTTCAAAAGTAACAAAGCTTCACATAAAGTATGTGTAATGAATATAATGTGTTTGAGTTCTGGTCCGTAGCTCAGCCAGTACGGGACTGACAGAAAGCTATTAGAAATTTTAACCGAAGTTCTAGATTACTTCAATAGATTCCTAGCATGTCAGCACACCTCTGTACTTGTAAACTGGCAAAAGTACAAGAGGAGTTTCAGCCGTGCAGTGAACAAACCAAGCAAAGATAATGATCTCATCCATTTGTGCCAGCTGAAGCTAACAGCCATTGCAGAGGAAGCCGAGGGATGTTCTCCTGTTCTTCTATCAGAAAAATTACAGGAAGATCATGCACTCTTTTGCCCAAGAATTTTTTCCTTACAAGACAAGTGATCTAGGCACTCCATGTTTTGATTCCCATCTGGAATGTGATGCAATCCTCACTCTCTGCTCATGTATGACACTGAAAATGTTGTCTGTACTGCCTTATTGGTACTATTGACATCTTCTTGTGCATCCCCTGGCAGAACATGTGCAGACCATGCAGCATGGGAAGTCAGGAAAGGAGAGCTTTATACAAAGGTGCCTGATTTTCTTTGGCTGAGAAGTGAAAGAGTGATGTGAAAGCCACACTGTTTGTGTTGGTGTTTAGGATATCACGTTAAACCCATGAATGTTGCAACAGCATGATACCAATTTGAGATTAAATTCAGTGCAAGAGAGGACATCACAATCCTGAGATATTGTAGGATTGGTCAACTGTTCATTTGTCTTAAGGAAGCTCATAGAAAGGGAATATCTTTAAATCTACCCGACTATTCAGAGAAAAAAGGCACCATGAGTTAATAATGTTTAAATTTTACAGCAGTGTGAAACAAACTCTTCAAAATAAACTAAGGCCAAGCACACAGCTAAAAACTAGAAAAGAAGAGTTTGTACCTTCTTTCTTACATCATCGGTGGAATGAAAGACCTCACCAACAGTGCAAAAAGTATAAAGAAGCATTTTAGATGATAACCATTTTTACTAGTTGAAGTTAACATGCTTCACATACCAATTTACATTTTACATGTCCCTTCTTGTGTCACAACAATATCATCTGTCACTTGCACTGTACATGCATATCATTTAAAATACAAAGAGCAGGATTTCTTGCTTTTTATGCACCCAGGAAGTTGGTAACCATCTCACACAGGTCTGCAAGGGTAACACATATCTGCACGCAATCCAGGCTTGTGCAAGAGCAGTCTGTCTCTGTTGCTCCCCTGAGGTTGTGGAAGATTGGGGTTCTTAGCCCTAGAACAGGTACACTGCCAGCAACAGTCCGTGGATTCAAACCCCTGCAGAAATTACTCCATGCTGACTACATAGCTACAAAAAAAAGAATATATATGAGGCCCATCATGTTAGGAGAGATGAAAAATAAGGCCTACTTTCCTTGATCTGTTTTCTGAAGTGGCAATTCTTGTTTACCCAGTAATCTCAAGAGGGAATAATACCACAGTCTGCCCTTAAAAGGAATTCTTTCCTGAAATGAAAAACTCTGTTGTTTGTTTGCTTATTTTTTTTAAAAAAAAGGCAAGTCTTACTCTGCTGAAGGACCAAAAATATGTTTTAATGTTTTTTCCCCCCCAAGTTAGTCTGTTAGAACTCACTCTGTTAGAAAGGGTGGAATTCCTGCTTTATCTGCCATCAAAACCTACATTTCTTAGAGTGGTTCAAATTTTCTAAAAATATGCCATTTTGATAAAACAGTGGAAAAAATTGCTTAGAGTTCCCAGAACTTCATAGTGTGTATGTGCACACTTACTAGTGATCATTAGAGAAAGGAAAAAACACCTGGAAAATGGGATGTTATTTTTTAACCTGTCCTATTGAGAAAAGACATTCATACAAGAGTACCTTTATCTTCTAAAGAAGGGAGATCAGTAATTGTGGTAATTTCTCTTAGGAAAAGTAATCCAAGCTCTTTATATATTTTCAAATGCAGCAGTTAGTTGAATCTTATCTATCATTTCATGTTGTTTCTCTAATAGGAAAATTCACACAGGTGACAGTATCATAAGCCTGAGAACCTTAGCTTTCTTCTGTAACTTGCTATACCCAAACTGCTGCAGTGAAGATATGCAGTCTCTTTACGCATAAATGTTTCTGTGCTTACCTGTCAGTGGCCTCAGGCCATTACTGGAGATAGTGCTTACCTTTATCAGCTTCTTCAAAACAAGTATTTGATCATTAGCAGAACTCAGAGGCTCAAAAACTTATAACTTTCTCCTTATATATTATATTTAATACTTCAACTTTAAAAGAAAATTACATTCTAGTCTCCTATGTCCTTATGATAGACCTCATTATTAGTTAAAAGTATTTAATAATATGAAAGAAAAAAGTATTAATATTTAAAATCACAGCTTGTTATTAGTCTAATAAACCCAGCCTTCTATCTTCAGGCCTCAAAACCAATCTTCCCCAACTGTTCATTCCTGATAAACTGTAAATTCTGTAGTGGAAGGAGGTGTTTTAAGGTCACGTTATAAAGCAACATGGGCACAAATTACTGACGATTTTCAAAGTGCTGTGCTTTCCTTTGATGATTAATACCATGCAAGAAATTGCCATACAGGACCTTCTTTCCTCCTCCTTTTTCTCTTTCATAGTAATGCATGAATCTGATGCTGAATGCCACATTATCAGCATGTCTTAGGGCATTAACCTCACCACAGATTCAGGACATAACCTTAAACCTTTCTTTTAATATTAATTGCTCTAAGGTGGTATGCATACAGTTGCGAAGCATTGCATTCATGCGTTCCAATGTTTTCTATTACTATGAAATGTGAGCTTTTTGTTAGCAGAAGTCTAGCTCTCTGAAGTGCAAGTAGTAACATATTTGGCATAGAAAATATTTCTTTTAGATTTTTTTGCACCAAGTAGAAGCCAGTACTGTGATAAGACAGAGAAAGCAGCCCTACTGCATCTTCTCAAAACCAGATAATTGGTGTTTAAAGGGCTTTGAAGGGTTGAATAGTTTAATTCAGCCCAAATTCTGGCGCTAAAATCAGGAAATTGGACCCAGCTTCCATTGCTTTGGCTGAGCATGCTTTGGGTTATCTGTCCCTGTTAAGGGAAATTCCACTGAATCCAAGGGCTCTTGATTGACCAAGCCTTCTGTCAAAACAGGCTTAGTTACAGCAGCTACAAGTGTCTGAAACAGGAAACCAAAATGAAATTGAAAAAATTATGTCAAAAAAGTGAAAAGGCAAACAGGTGTGATTGGGGTCCCTCATGTATCAAAGAAATTAATGAAGCCATATGTCAGTCAGTTTGCTTCAGTGTCAGACCCAGTACCATACCACTCACTCCAGCTTCCATCTGAAAGTTATTTATTTCTAAATAAATGCTTTCTTTCCTTCAGTATATCTGTTTTGTGGGATGGTCATTTTCTTATCTTTTTTCAGGAAGTCCTAACAGACTTGCAAATTTTAGTGGAGCACAAACGGAGGAGGATTTCCTCCTCCATTATCACTTTGAATAACTTCAATGACTCTAACTAGATACACATATACACAGAGAAATAAATACAAGTTTAACACTTCATAGTTGACACAATCCAGAGACTACAAGAAAAAAGCCCCCAGAAGTGCAAGTTATTTAGGAGTGAAGTTAAATCCCTAAGTACAATAGTAATATATAAAGGATTAATGTCATTCCCTCAAATTGCCACTTGCACTCAAGTGTATTTGTATTTATATATTATATATATATATGTTTTTTATTTTGTCTGTTCCCCCAGGAGAAGTCCAAAAGAGAAACAGAGATGGCCAAATTGACAGAGTCGATGAGTGAGTACAAATAGGAAGTTCAACCACTTTCTTTTTCCATCTATCCCCTTCCCTAACATAATGTTACAAAACCAGAAAATAGTGCTTGTATTCAGGGATCTCATTCAGCCCTGTCTTCACTCCTAACTTCATCATAAATCATTTCACTTACAAAACACAAAAAAATAGGATTCCCAAAAAAAATGACTGCTATTTTCTTCATGCACTCTTTAAATCACCTGTATTTGGACCTAAACACAACAAGGCATCTATAAACAATTATTTCAGTATCAGAAACAACCTATCCCACAAAAAAAGTGCTGCAGACCAAGAGGTACAACAGAGGCAACAGAACATCTGTGTAGCAAAGGCCGTACTCCTAAAGCTTCATGCACAGATACACGATGCAGAATTCAACCTGAGAGCTTCCCTCCCCACAGGGAGCAGCATTGCTAATCAGTAGCAGACTATAGGCAATGGCATAAGATACATAACAACCTACTGATGGGTAGTTCAACTTTCATTAAAGCATTTGATGGAGTTCTTGCCATGGAGGTGTGCGTTGTTACCTGAGTGCTGTTCTGTCCGCTTCTTCTCCTCCCCCACTGCCTGCATCTCATAAGACCTGGTAAAATTCAGGTTTCTAAGGGAGATTCATAGATGAGATTTTCAATCTATATTTCTGCAGTATTCATAATTAGAAAGAAGTATTTTGCCATGGTGCAGCAAAAACTAATAGTGGAAAGGTCAACATTACAGTTTAGCAAGGCTCAAAAGGACGATGATACCAGACCCTAGAGAAACTCTCTGCCATAAGGAATAGCACTTTTGCTCCATTAATCTCTGTGGATGTACAATATACTCTGAAACATCCTGTAACCCCACTGCTTCTCTGGTGTTACTGGATGCTGGATAGCTGTATGATTACGTCTTGATGGATGGGTGGGAAATGGATAGAACTACAGAGGAAACTGTTATCAAAGGTGGAAGCAGATAAGTAGCATCTGCCCTATGCATAGGTACTGCTGGACTTCGCACAACCTATCTGAAAAAGGCAAAGGAATCTCACCGAAAAGTGTTAGAGGAAAGCAAGCAGACTTTCTGAATAAAAGTCAGAGAAGCAACCTCCATAAAACTTTGTAACTGATCAGAAACACAAGCTCAAAAATGAACTGTGCAGTTTCTTTAGGATTCATGTTTGTCTTGAAAATTACTTTTATTTGGCTTCTATAAGATAGCATGCTTCTTACAAGGATTTACCTCTGCTTTATATGAGGATTTGTTCATACTTCATGCAAGCCCTTTATGAAATTTTAAGATGATTTAATGACATTCTAAAATATTTTTAATAAATCATAAACTGTGTTGCAAGCTGGAAAGAAAATTCTTAGTGAACAAAATGAACACAGTGTTCATTTTAAAGCTAGTGCAGCTTAACAGGAAATAAATGGAATGGAGAAGCAACAAGCTGGCAGAGGGTGGGCTTCTCCTTTGGACTGCAGGGCCTCTTTCTTGGAACAGAGAAACCAAAGAAAGGCCTTTGAAGCCTTAGAGGGTTTCAGAGGCCTCAAAAAATGGCTTGATCATGGTACCAGTATAGCAAAATTATTATTTGCCTGTCAGTTTTACCCAAGAGCTGTACTTCTTGTCTCTTTCCTCTGTTCACATCTTTGCACAGTTCCAGAAAAAATCAATCACCTTCCCTCTACTGTTCTATCTTTTTCCCTTTGTCAAAGTGCTCTGATGAAGTTACCAAGTACTGCTCTCTACCCCTTGCTCTCCATAAAGATTCTCTGGATGTTTCTGCAGTAAGAAAATCCCTCTACCTGAGATTCACATCACATTACATGCTAAGAGGAATACTGAGAGAACAGTGATGCAGTAGTTGTTCCAAGTCTGTTATCTTCACCAGCAGGGATAACAGTCTGTATTTTTGTCACATTTTGTATTTCAATTCACAGAGGATCTGTCACATTGTAGGGAAGATTGGTAAGGAAAAAAATGTTTAAATATTTTTTGACCTATTTCTATATGACCTTTATGAGGATGATGGAAAGATATGAGGTATCATGACAGAGCCCTGTACTTGTGTGTGTTGAGAGAACTGTCTGCCTTGAAAGTCAAATAAAAAATAGTGAGAGAAAAAATCCTTTTAATATAACAGTTAAAGTGCAAACTAGAAAGAAATGTGCTAATTTTTGGGGAATAGTCCCTTAGAGCTGATATAGATGCAGAAATGCATTCCAAATAAGACCACTCTTTGCCCCAAGTTATTATTTTACAACACTTACATAGAATTAATAGAAAGTCACCATAATTACATTGAGCCCCAGGGAGCTGTCTAAGAATTCCTTTATAATGCCTTAAAATCCATATGCATTTTGAAATTCCTTTATAGCCTGAGTTGGGCAATTTACCTCATATAGTCTTTGAATAGTTAAAAACTGACCATATAAATGAAACCAGGAACCAAATTATTTTTCCTATGGTCTTTGTTATCTTCTGTCCCTGTTCTCATGCTTCCCAAGAACTGGTGGTCATTTTTAACCCAAATGATGCCATCATCTTGCCTGGGAATAGCTAAAGCACACCAAACAAGGTAGGACAGCAAATACTAAGCAGTAGAGGAAGGTATCAGATGTTCAGGCTGACGTATTTGGCCAATATGAAAGATTAGATATTCACAGAAACATCCTGTACCAGAGCTATTCAGTCCTCAGGAATGATCACTATTTTGAATACTTTGGGAAATTGGAATTATTACAAGACATTTAGTGAGTAACCAAATATGGTGATGCCTTGATAGTACCTTAGAAAAGTCCTTTTAGGGTCCAGTGTTATGATATTGAAAGGGATTTCCTCTATAGTTCCATCAGTTCCTCTTCCTGCTATCCAGCTAGTCAAGGTGTGCAGCATGTTCCTGAGTTGTCTTGAGTGAAAGCAAGCTGTCTAAATCGCAACCCCTAATTGGCATCTGTGGGATGTCTACCTTATGTCAGGAGCTAGCTGGTTCCTTCTTTTTCAACTGTCATGGTTTAACCCCAGCTGGCAACTAAGGCCCAGGCAGCCACTCACTCACTCACCCACCCCCTGGTGGGCTGGGGGAGAGAATCGGAAGGGTAAAAGAGAGAAATCTTGTGGGTTGAGGTAAAGACGGTTTAATAAGTAAAGCAAAAGCCATGCACACAGGCAGGGAACAAGGAACTCATTCACTAATTCCCAGGGGCAGGCAGGTGTTCAGCCATCCCCAGGACAACAGGGCTCCATCACGCATAACAGTTACTTGGGAAGACAAAATGCAGTAACTCCAAATGTACCCCCTTCCTTTCTCTTCCCCCAGCTTTGCATGCTGAGCATGACATCATGGTATGGAATATCTCTTTGGCCAATTTGGATCCATTGTTCTGGTTATGCTCCCTCCCATCTTCTTGTGCTCTTGCACACTAGGAATACATGGGGTCCTTGATCTCTTAGCAGCAACTAAAACCATCAGCATTCTTCTCATACCAAACCTCATATTAAAGCCAAAATGAGGCTATTATAGCT
This sequence comes from Aegotheles bennettii, assembly GCA_013398125.1. Classification (NCBI taxonomy): domain Eukaryota; kingdom Metazoa; phylum Chordata; class Aves; order Caprimulgiformes; family Aegothelidae; genus Aegotheles; species Aegotheles bennettii. The sequence continues at coordinate 68,367 of VZRW01000394.1, forward strand.
ACTAAGAAAATTAGTTCTATCACAGCCTAAACTATCACAACTGAAACCAGGACAGCAACATGATGGCTCACCTGCTTGGGTAGCTCCTGCAAAGCTCTCCTCAGGGTCCTGATATTTCTAAAGGCCCTGCCAGAGATTTGCTCTTTGATAAAGCCCAAGTGAGAATATGAGTGTGTCCCTTCTCTTTCATCCAGACTGAGCTCTGAGGTCTCCAGGTCACTGGTGTACAGACAAGTTTGTAAAAACTCTACTCTCTAAGGTAATAAGGAAGTTCAAGGTCTCAGCTCCAAGTTATGCAGAAGCATAGATCTAGTGTGCCATATGATAGCTGCAGCATAATCAATGTGTGACATGAGTAGGGTAAACTTGCTACAGGCTAGAATTGAAAATGGTCATGGTTGGCTCCCTTAAAGCATTTAAACTTAGAAGTGATACCCAGTTAAGATGTTCTCTGGCAGTAGGGGCACATCAGTAAACAGTCATGTTTGTTCTGCTACCCAGTTAAGCGACATGATATGCCTGCATGAGGACAGCCAGAGGCAGAAGAGTTGATTTAAAATAAGAATGTTCCTTCATTTGTTACAAAAATGTGTACTCCAAATGTCTGTAAATTTACTTCCAAAGACAGTGAAATAATGAATACCAAGACCTTAGATGACACCAGATAAACCTTTTGAATTATGGATGATATGAATTCTCTTGGGGGGGGGGAGGGAGAGTATAAAAAAAAATAATCAAGCTAACCTGAAAGACTTTCAGGAGCAGACAAACCCTAGAAGAGATCTGGTTTCAGATGGAGTGCTTTTCCAAAAAGCTTTCTTTTTCTTGTCTCCAGTGTCTGAATCTGAAGTGTCCCTGTCATACTTGTAGAAAGGGTTTATAAAGATAAAAATGTTTATGCTTTAAGTTACTGAAAAGTCACAGGATTTTTCAGATTTATATATGCAAGTGTAGTCTGGAATTTTTTGAGCAGAACTAATTATTTTGAATTATTGTTTTAAGACATATAAGAAAAATGTATCTAATATACTCTCTCTTGCTAAAAAACATTGTGACCTGCCTACTTCAACTTTTTTTTCCCCAGTAATACACCTTTTATCTTTGTCTTTTGTTCAGAAACCTAACTTTTTTACTATCATATCACGACTTGGTGGTGCACGTATAAATGCTGTCTCGTGTGAACACAATGCCAGTTGTGCATACACAGAATCACAATTTTAAAAACTGTTCCCAAAGCCTGAATTTCCATCTCATCAGTCTAGAATACTGATTCTTCAGTCTCAGAAAACATTTCCAAACACAAATATCCAGTTTGAAATTTTCCACTGGTATTGAGTACCATCAATTTGTTAGAAACAGCAAATTCTTACAATGCAAAATTCAAGTACGAAACTCCAAAGCATTCAGAAAATTCATTCAAGAAAGACATTTGCCAATGCTTGAGAAAGTTAAAGTAATATATTTACAAGTTACCCAGTTGTTCTTTTATGATTAGCCTTTTTATGGTAGAGTGCAATGAGTAGAATAGGAAGGCTGATTTCCTCACAATATGTATTTTGATCATCTCCTTACTTTTGAGTAAGAGCTCTGTTGTGATAGTTATTTCTGAAGGAGTAGTTTTGTAGCAAATATTAAGCCATAGAGATAAATGTTTCATTAAATGCAACATCTAATTACTGTTGATTCGATACTGTATATATAGGTTGATAACACTTACTTCAAAATTAACTCCTTAAATCTTAGGCCAAATTTAAATTACAAGTAACCAGAATGTATATTATTCTTTATTATATTAACATTGTTGTTATTATTCTTTCAGCAGAAATTAGCTGATGCACATAATGAAAAAAACACAGAAAGAACAATGCTATTATCATTAAATGAGAATACAGTCTATTCTTCATGGTAAAGGTCAGCTTTTGAAAGGAGAATGAAATTCTAAAACAGGAGTTCATTATGCAAGACAGCAAGAAGTTCTATTATTTCAGTGATTCACTAGAAGGGGCTTAGAACTGTGAACTTATATATGCAATAAGAAACAAAAGAAACTTGTCTTAATCAGGAAGCTGATTGACAGTATTTCCAGTCCTCAGTATACAACAATGTGAAGAGTATTTGCTTTGCATTCTCTGAGCTTTTAAGGGTCTTGTATTTAATTTCCCTCTGTAAGCGTGAGGGACAGAAATGTTTTTTCACAAATGAAAACCAAGACTCTCATATAGTCATATGATTCTAGAAGCTTCAATTTTTCAAAACATATTAAATTTTGATAACACTGACAATATTACTTCGCAAAGCTAAAATCTTTGTGAAAATTAAACTCAAAATATCAGGGATGAGATAACCAAGAGCTGATGAATAAAGTAAAAATTTCTGGTTTTCTAGTTAGGAACAGTGATTACATATAGGATACATTGCACCACTTCTTATTGATACATAGGATTTCCTGTTACTTACGCCTTTAATATTTTTTCTGTTGAGGTTGCAATTTTGCATGATAGGTGTGTGTTTCAATACTTCCCTTACTTTTAGTAGCTCAGGATCACCTGTTTCTAAAACAGAAGCTACAGTCAGTCTGAAACTATTTAAGAATTCTCAGTGCCTTTGCTTTGCATTGTGCTGGTACATGGCACAGTGAAGATGGATTCTTTAGTCACACACTTTCCCAGGGCAAACAATCAACTTCTATACTCAATGTAAGTGGTCTAGATACAAAGCTATTAAGCAAAACACCTTCACAGCTTCCCACAGCACTGCTTTCTATGAACCCAATCCACAGTCATATTGCAATAACACCTTCTGATCAGCACTAGGGTAAAATTGTGAATCCATATGAGATTTGGTATGAGATATGTTTAGGTGTAAGACTGTCTGTAGAGGGGAAATACATGCCCAGTGCTTCTAGGCATGACCAAAATTAGTTTAAGCATATGCAGAAATTAATATTGAAAGCAAAAAACACTTTGAATTTTAAGTATTGGTTTTTGAGGACCTCATTATGGGACTGAGGTGCCAAAAATGTCAGTTAGGTGGATAAAGTCTTTTTGGAGACAACATTTTCTCATTATACCCTGAATAATATGGGTGTGTTTACATCTGGGCTAGTTGTTGTTGCACCCTTAACTATCTATTTCCAGCTATTTGGGTTTTGGCTTCACGATTTTAATGTTCTTCTAATGCAAATTTTTCTATGCTTTCTTAGCATGCACTTAAATCTTCTAAAGGTGCTGACCAACAATGGGCTTCAGTTGGAGAAGTGAGCAGCGTGCAGTGCTGAAAGAAAAGCCCGCACTGTATATTTAAAGAGCAGGAAGTTTATATTCACCCAGGATAACATAGTCATGTAAATGAGCAGATGAGTTGAATTAAATGGTGAAAAACATGGTCAATGTTTCTGAAAGCTGTAGAAAACTGACTGACCTGGATCAGGCTTATTGAGCTATCAAGCAGATAAGAGGCCATATGGATTTTAGTTCTAGGAAATAATCATAGCATGATGAGCAGCAAAGAAAGCTGGTCAACAATTAAGGGAAAAACAAACCAGAAAAAAAGGTATCTGAGATGTACAAGAACAGCTGTTAAACAGGTAGTACCATAAAAGTATTGGATTTTGAGACCCTTAGACTTTGAAAATGAGTTGCAAAGGTATCCAGAATCAATGAGTGGAAAATATCATAGAACATTGTAGGATAAACTACTTGATTGGAAAGAGAAACACCTCACTTCATTGGAAAAAGGACCTAGTTGCATTATTCAATATAAACAATGAGAGAAAGGTCTTATAATGGTATATTTGACAGATGTCTTTTAAAAGCCTTATAATCGGGTATTAAATTAATCCCTGAAGCTAGACTATATTGTCCCTGTATTTTTCAGCTACCTCCATTGCTCTTCAAACATTTGATAGGGGATAACAGGGACCATATTAACCATATTACAGGCAAAATAATGACTACAAATCAAACTCTTTCTTGTGCACAGAACACATTAATTCAAAGTGTATTATTTCTGAACCACTGCCTGCACTCATTGCTCAGGCTCTTCCAACTTTATTTACTGCTGTTCCTTTAACCATAAAATATCTTCAACTACACGGATGAGAAAAGCAAAAAGACTCCAGTGATAGTCATTGCCAACAGTAAGAGAGCTGTTAAAAGAGAAACCAACAAGAAAGAAGACATCTGTAAGACTTGTCCTCCTTTGAGTCAATGCAGCATTGTTTCCAGACACAGGCATAGCAGTGATGGGGCTGTTCAGCAGCCCAACTTCAGTCTATCCCTGACTTCAGCATTGCCCCTTTGCTGTTTCAGACTAGAAACATTACACAGGCATCTCTCTCTGCAGGAAAGGGAGGACACACTTCCGTGCACCTGCTGATCATCACGCTTAGCACTGTGCACTGCATGAAATTCTGTCATATAATGAGAGATTCCTCCTTCTTCCTATTATCGTCCCTCCTGTAAATAATTCCTCTGTCTCCTCTCCAAGTATTTGCAGCTTGCAGAACCCCTCTGTAATCACCTCATAGTTAAACTGCAGAGTTGGATTTTATAGCCCACTTCAGCATTCAGGGCCCCAGTCCTGGTTGTTCGTTACTGCACTCCCTTCACTTTGTCATCATCATACTTCATAAGCATATTTCTTAATCCACATACCTATAAGCAAAATAATGGAAAACAGAAAGCCTTGCACAAAAGAAAAAGAATACTGGTAGCATCAAAAGCAGGCATGCAGCTCTTACTCACTTAACTGGCAAATAAAAAGAAGTGGTTAAGAAATGTGTTGTTTCTTTCACTCTTAACACAGAAGTAGCAGCAGCAAAATTACTTTGAGGAGCCTAGGTCTTCCATCGGCATATCCGCTTTCATCTGGAAGTCTTCCACTTGATATTGGAGTCAGAGCCCAAACTTCACTTTCTGTCCTTAGTTTGACTTAATGACTTACATCTTGAAAAAAAAAATAGGAAAAAAGCAAACTGCTATAGCTGCACATTGTTGAGCTAGGTTGACTAATCAAAATATTAATCCAAAATAAAATCCTGTGTTTCCTCAGGACAGACACAGCTAATTTCAGCCCAGCTGAAGGAATAGTACCTTAGATAGATGCATTTCTCTGTACCTTTCCTGATAGCACCAACGTGTGGGCAGGGGAGAAGACAAAAAGACAGATATCACTAAACCTTAATGCCATCACATCTGAGGAAATACTTCAGTCTGCTTGAGAGATTGGTTTCTATCTCCTTCTTCATCACCTCTTATCACCACCTATTACCATCACCACCACCAGTCCCACATTAGGAGTATCACTCAGCAGTTATAAGATAACTTTCCCTGTCTTCCTATAGTTTTAAGGCAGGGGACCCTTTTAATCCAGTGTCGGCATGGGCCACCTGTGTCCACCTGAGCTCTAAGAATGGCAACAAAACTATTCTGTTTGGTTCTGAGACCATAGAGATCCTATCAAATTCCCAAAGGCAAGGTAGCAGCTTACAAAGAGTCAGAAACCCCATGACACTTCTGATGCTGAGAAGAGTCACTGACCACTGTTACAAGGTTTTTCACTGAGCCCTGTCCTTTCCCAGCTGGGTCCTTCCTCATCCAGGTAGCGTGGGAACTGGGAGCAGTGTGGCCAAAGACACTGGAGATAAAACCCACAATATCTTTATACAAAACCTCATACTTTCTGCCTCATCTCCATCAAGTCAGTCGAATTTCAGTGGTATGTAAGAGATTGGGCTCAGTCCTTGTGTGAAATGTAATTGGTTGTTTTATCTAGGAGGTCAGATCTGATGCTCCTGTCTGACTCCAAATCTGTATCCATATGTCTTCACGCAGATCACACTTCATGCGTGTAAAAATATCAGGTTCTGTTCTGCTACAACTTATTGTGAATGACTGATACAGAGAAGATTACACTTCCAAATCATGACACTTTAAATTACCATTTTCATTCATTCACAAGAACTCAATTCATAGAATGATTGTCATCATCTGACATATTTATCTTTGTCAAGCTGATCCTGCTCTCTCTGCATCGCAGGTTTCCTCTGTTGCTCCTAGGAACTTACACAATGGAGTCACATCACGTGTCATGAAGCGTTTGCTAACCTACCTGAAAATCAAAAGGACAACAAGTAGCATTACTTGTCCTTAAAAGTGGCACATTTTTGTTGAGTTTAGAAAACCTATACTTTCACTTGACAGATTTGGGAGGCAGTTTAAATACCTTATTCTGCTCTGTTTTCTAGTATTATTTGAATAGTTATTTTAATGATAGGCAAAGAATAATTTCCTCTGAAACCTACTGAAACATAGGAAATGTATTGGTGTACATTGTCTTCTTATTTTTTTTAATAAGGCAGAAAATAATATCTACAGACCTCCTGCTAAGTTAGTTTGTTTCCTATAGCATATTGTTCTTGCATGCAGTTGAGTGTCTTTTTGGTGATAACATTATTATTTAGGGGAGTAGTACTATTTAAGGCACAAGTAACTCATGCTGTTGTACTAATTTGTGGGTGAATGCTGCATATTTTTAGTATCCATTCAATCATATGTGCTGGTCTGTAATGTTTGAAAATGAATGCATTAAAAGCATGATACAAAATCCATTAAAGTGAACAGAAAAACTCCTATTGTTTTTCTGCCTCCCTAATTTTATAAGGTGCCCATGATATTAACATGAAAAGAGAGGAGAGACTCGTGAACTCATTTAAATTATTTCTTTATGTCAGTAACTTTGAATGGGTAGGCTCCCTGCATTGAAGTATGACCCCAGTGACTGCTAGGCAGGTAGAACAGTCAACAGAATGGAAACACTGCCAGTGTCAGGATCTTAAATATCATTGTGTTGTGATGTCTTGAGCATGTAATAGGTTTTTAAAACCCAGTGTTGTGTCAGTTCATTCTGGGTCCCTACTGCAAGAGATTCTGTTCTGGGCTTCACCACACAGTTGACTGACATTTAGAGAATTCCCAAAGGCCACTGGAAAAAAAACATGCTTTGCAGGTATAAGGGCAACACTTCAAAGCAGCTTGAAGTAGTCTAATTTTAAAGTACATTTCTTCAAATCAGTACAGTTTACTCTTTCTTCTCTTTTGGGGTAGATCTGAGACAACCGTGCAGAAACCTGTTAGCAAATAGCTGGACTGGTAGCAAAACTTGAGTCAGGCTGTTGGCACAACTCTGATGTTCACAGTTCAGAAACATCTGAAGAGCTTTGTGCAAATGCCTGTGAAGAACAGTCAGGGGTCCATAACTGAGAGTCCCTTCCTCTGAGATGCACAGCCACCAGGAGAAGTGGTCTCTATGGCCACTTTCACAGCTTGAATGGGTAAGCCCAAATGGCAGACCTTCTGGACATGAGGTACCTGATTTGAAGCCCTGCAGAAACATTGTTGATGGGAGGAATTAACAGTGGGACTTAGGCTTCATTCTGTGAAAGTGATTGTGTGGAAGATGGCATGTCAAACCATTTACACATGGGCCACTTCTAGTAGGTGTCAGTTTCATCCCCAAAGCCCTCAGTGTTTAGGAGTGACCAGTTGACCCCCTCTACCTCACTAGGAAAGTCCAATTCTCCATGAAAAATTTCACTCCTGCATGCTCCTATTTTGGACACCCCAACTGTAATCAATCCCTTCTCCCTCCCTCCCACTTTCACTTCCAAATCCTTGACAAAAGATCTTGCAGTTCTACATCTTCCCACTCAACAGCAGAAGGCCTGGAAATGTTTCTCAAATGCTGTTGAAATTGGTCAGTGGATTATTTTTTTAAAAAGTTGTCACATTGAATGAGTGATAAACAGACTCCATAATAGTATATGTCTTAGAAGATTAGGGTAAAAATCCAACTCCTGTCATTAAACTCAATAAAGGCCTTTCCAGTAAACCTTGCAAGTGTTGTTGGTTTAAATCCAGTTACCCTTTTTCCATGGTGTTAAACAAACTGACACAGCAAAAGAATTTAATAATTTAAGAATAAGAGGAGGCCAAAACCCAGCCAAATTATGCAAAATTTTTAATGTACAAGGAAAATGAGTGCTGCGGATGTGTATTTTTAACTTCAGCAGTTCTGTTAGATGAAGGCTTTTAATTTTAAGAAACTCTTTTCAAACTTCCTTTGGAACAGAAGAGAGGTATACCACTGTGTATTTTCTTTAAAAAAAGAAAATACACTGAGAAGGGGGCTGGGGGAATCTCATTTTTATCAAGAGATTATAATTTCAAATTAAGTCTGCATTGTGTGTTACTATAGAAACTCCCATTTTGTGCCATGTTTGTGGGGAAAAAGTCAAAAGTTGCATTTTAACGAAGGCAGATTGCACATTAACTTCTTCAGTAAAGCAAAATGAAATAGAAGTTTCTATCAGAAATCAAATAATTACCCAAAATAAGATGAGCTAATTAAGGTTATGGGGAGGGGATATTAGATCCTGAAGTGACAATATATCATGTTCATTTTTCAACACTAGTCTCCGCCTTACAGATTATGTATTAGATACTGCAGGAGTCTGATGGATTGAGAGGCTTGTTGCCATGGCAATATTTGCTGCTTTGCTGGTATTCCCTACAGAAAGTAAGGGATTTTTTTTTCTACTCAGTTAGACAAATTGACTATATATAGCAAGAGATGCTGGAGAACTGAAACAGCAGAATCTAGAGGGGGGAGGCTGGGGGAAGGACTGACATTTACAAGTCTCAAGGAATCGTAATAGACCACATATCAGTGAGGAGCGAGGGGGGGTACTGAGAAAGGGAAAGAGAAAAAGAGAGGGATGGGGAGAGAGAGAAAAGAAAGGAGGGAAGGAGGGAGTAAGAGAGAGAGGGAGGGGGGAGAAGGGAGATGAGGAAGGAAGAGAGGAAGGAAGAGAGGAAGAGAGGAAGGGAGGAAGGAAGGAAGGAAGAGATGCTTATATCATACATTCATAGTATATCTTGGTTTTAGGGGAAGGGAGGCCAGCAAAGGAGAACAGATACTGTTGCCTAAGACAAAGCTACAGCTGCTGTTGGTTTACTATGCTTGAGGTGGTTTATAGCTTCAGGGAGAGCTAAGAGGTAAAAACATCTAAAATGGAAAAAAAAAAAAAAAGCAAACACAATGGAATTGCTTACCACTGAAATTGTCAGTGTAAATCACAATTTCACCTGCAAATATAAGCCGCCTTCTTCTATTCTTTCTTTTTTTTTTTAATCTTTGCTCACAGCCTCTTTAAAGCAAGGTGTTGATACCATTTCCATCCTCCTTTTGGCACAGTGAAAGCAAATGTGCTTCAGTCAGATGTTAGGGAGTACTGTCTCTTATGTATAGTTCAGTCTGTTGCTCGGAGGTGTGGGAAGAGTGTGACAATGTGCTTTCATTTTAATATTAGCCCATCGCAGCCAAGCATCTATAGATTACTGCAGAGGAAAAAAAAGACTGTTTTGTTTCTTCCTCTTTTCCACTCTTATCCCTTTTATACACAGAAATGCACCAAACAATCTATAATATTTGCCCTGAGGTTTAGAAAGACACTATTCTAATAAGACTGACCAGGCAGCTCTAACTGTCGTCAGTGTTAATTCACTTGCTGTACCCTTGTTCACTGTTTCTTCCTCCTTTTCATGCCACTCATCCTTTACAGTTTTTAATTTTTAGAGTATCAGACATGTACACTGACCTGTACAAAAGATAATATGTGGCAAATCATTAATACAGCTCTTGCACCAGAGAGCTTGCACTTACAAGAAAGAAGGTTGCAATGAGAAATATGCACTTCAGTGACCACAACCAACTGGCAGTTTCATGACTATGGGACATCCTGAGGAAATGCAGTTTTAAAGGATGCAGAGTGAATAGACAGAGGAGAGAAGAGCAGGTCTAAAACCAGGATCTGATTTTTTGTGATTTCTGAAAGGCAGAAGAAGCTTCTATTTAATAATAGAAAAAGTGCTAGCAGAGAGACAGAAAAAAACTGAGAACACAATTGCAACAGTGAACAGCGAAGAGGGATGGGATAGTACGTGTGTGCAGAGGCAAGGAAGGGAAAATCTCAGCAGCAGCTTTACAGACTGTGTTTCGACCTATGTATATTATACAGTGTGTGTATTACAGCAATTTGAGTGATGTGATTAGATAGAAAAGACATACAAGATCATTATAAAACAATTAACCAAGTAGTAAAGGAGGGAGGGAAATCCAGGGGAATTAAAGATGATACTGAAATGATAAAACGCTACGGAGACAGAAATAACAGAGTCCTCTATTCGCATCAATAACTAGAACTGGGAATGAAGACAAGAGAGGACTTTTGGAAGGGAGAAGGAGGGTGAGAAATCCTTTCTTAGACATTAACATTCAGCTGTCAGATAGACCTTAAGAAAATTAAACTAGAAATCAGAGAATTAATTACAGTTCAATAGAAACAGAAAATTTTGGAGGGGGAAAGAGAAAGGAGAGAATCTTCTTTTCACCTGTGTAACGATATAAAAACCACACCTCTTTGAAAGTACAAGTAGTAGAAGACAAGTCCTCACATGACCCACAGTTCAAAACCACCATGCAGAGGGATGGGGGACAATGAACAGGGATCAGAAGTAGAGAGACTTTTGGGACAGAGGGATCAGGCTCCTGGGAAAGTAAGCAACGACAACAGGGTTGGAGGTAAGCTTGCGCTCCTATCACCAGCAGATGTATATAAACCACAGCTGTTGAATCAGAGATTGCTGGGAAAGGTGGAGTTGCCTTTGGATTTTTTGTTATGGGCTTGTTTGTGGGTTTTTTCCTGAGGGGGAGATTTTTTCTTTACCAATAACCCTCACATAATAAATAAAAAAAAATGAAGCATTTATTGGAAGGAGGCATAGTAGAATCAACAGGAATAAAAAAAGAAGTCCGAAAAAAAGGAAGAAAATTAAAGGACCTCAAAAATGTCAGAGATCCAAGGAGAAAGAGCAAGGGGCCTGAGAGAGTCAGAAAGAGTACAGAAAATTCATTACACATCTACAAAAGCATGGAACAGGCTGATGAACTCTTTTACTAGAACAAATTAAAGAGATTTTTAACAACCTAAGTAGGAGCATTTCCAGAGGAGTAGCTCAAGTTAATGCTTTATAGATGTGACAGAAGAAAGGTGACAGAAGATACGACAGAAGAATTAGCATTGTCTGAGGTGTCCCTTTGGAAATCCTTAGCCACAGTGTATCTCTCCATGATCAACACTTAGGATGTCAGAAGTATTAACTACCTAATTATCGTTGTGTTGCTGAGACTTACTAGTGGGGGCAAAACCATTTGTGGCATGAAACCATACTGTCCCATTCCTGACAGCTGGCTATGAAGCCAATGTGACATTGTGCTTAAATAAATTTCAGCTGTACATCTGTACATACAAGAAGTTTGACTTGCTTAGGCACAGTGAGGATCTTAAGTTTCCACACATGGCTGTAGGTTATCCTGACAAGATTTTCAGTGGAAAATGTAAAAAAAAAAAAAAAAAGACCAGAACAAAGACCTGGATGGGATGTATAGTATTGGGCATTCCCAAGGTAGCAACAGAAGAACAGACATGGTGTTTTAGCTTTTGTCTACCACCAGCAGTGGGGAAGCTATTAGAGAAATGTTTGTTATTGATTCATGCTGCTTAGAATCCATCTATACGGCTGGTTTTGGAGACATTCTAATTTACAGTCTGTCATGTAAATTGTTCTTTGTCTGTGAAATATTGATCTATTAGACAGACATGCCATGCATGCTCACTGAACACATGGACTCAAAATCCTTGGGGATTTTGCTTTTTAAACAACAGATTATTGCCCATATTCACTACCCACTTGTACAAACAGCTCAGTAATTTCAGGCTTAAATATCCTCCTCAACTCTCTTCCCATGTAGCTCCAGGTAATACTTGATTTACTAGCAACTAAAAACCCAGCCTTTTTTTCACTTAAAATAAATTCATTTTCACACGCACAGATTGTTTTTTAAATATATTAAATGGATATATACACATATATATGCACTGATTTGTGCATATATAAATGTATATGTATCTTATACAATCTTTGATTAGATTGTTTTGGTTGGAGGGGCTTGTGATGGACTGACTTCTTGGGCAACAATTTTTTTGGGCTTTAAACCTTACATTACCAGTAACATAAAAGAGAAACTACGTACAGCTGATGTGTAAGTGACAGTGGCACATGATAGTAGCAAGGAAAAAGCGGTTGTGTCTATACATACCCTGTGCCCATCAGTCTGTAATGAAAGATTTGAAGAACATGTAGTTTTGGAGCACCCTCAAGTTGTCCCACAAGACTTTCGATATGATGTCCAAGTACTTTGCAGACAACAAAGGAAGTTATTTCTGTCTCCATCTCTCAAACAGAAACTGAGAAGGGAGCTCAGACTTACCTGCCAAAGGCCACTAGAGGAACCAGAGACGAGGACTACAACTAACCATGTCCCCAGCCCCAGTCCATTTGCATCCCAGTTGGCCTTCTGCCAAAGGCGCTAACCCCCAGCAGCGTCAGGTGCAAAAGCTTGATAACAAAAATTAAAACCAGAATCTCCAGGTCTCAGATGACGAAATGAAGAATATGTGGTTCTAATGACAGCCAACCACTTTATTCAAGTATTTCTGTAAGCTTTCAGGAAGGACAATTAAACAAGAGTTAGGGACCAAGAACTAGTCATCTAATTACAAGGCCATTATTTATTCACCTGTGAATTTTGTGAGTGAAGGAGAAATAAGATGTACAACCAGCCACCTTTTTCACTATATATCCCTGATTTACGCACAAAAATTCACTCCTTCTGCCAGTGGATATTTCCCAAAGAAAAAGCAAAACACAATTAGAGATCATAGTATTAAGTACTCACGTCCTGATTTTGCTAACACTGTGACTTTAAAAAGATCTTTTAATACAATTCCTTTTGCATACTATCTCTTCTTTTTAGAAGGAAGAGGATGCTACCTGTCATCATAAAATGATGGGATACAGATGAAATAAATGTGTATGTTTCAGCAGCAGCAGATTAAACTACAAATCCCACACTAATGCAGCAGACTCCCTCCCCCATCCCGTGGAACAGAAATAACTGCTTAAGTGGCAGAAGGCAACTCTCATCTTGCTTGAACCAAGCACTAGAGAACTAAAGTACACTGAAATAGCAGTAGGTGTGTTGTTATCCTCACATCAGAAGTTGTGCTATGCAATCAGGATGCCCAAGAGGAGAGAGGCACAGTCTGTTCTGAAATGCAGTGACAGTGGTTTTGATAGGCAGGGATGCTGCTGAACCTGTAATCTGATTCTGCTGCTGGCTCTGCCCCATCCCTTGAAAGACAAGGCCTAGCTTTCACTAATGAAGAACACTTGCTGATAAACAACTTCTAATGTCAGGCCTCTAAAGGATGCACTTCTTTCCTGGCCCAATGGTTTCTAGCAGAAGAAAGCATGGTAGTCATGACCAGACATTCACACAGTATCTGTTTCTCCTCAGACTGTTCAGCCTCTGTTTTAAAAGAAGTGAGTTGCTGGAGCAATGTACCCAGTGCTATAAATCACTAATGAATTTGGAGGAATGCTGCCTTTTTGTATAGCATAAAACATAGGCAGAAAGTGGCAAGCAGAAGTCACTGAAGTAGTAAAGAGCATCAAGCTACCTCAGCATGACTGATACCTGTAGCTGCTGTAGGGTAGCAATACCTGATACCTGTAGCTGCTGTTGGGGAAGGCTGTCAGACCCCTCAGCACCTTCTGTGGTGGCAGATGTTCACTGCACTACAATCATATTCAGAGAAAAAACAGGTCCTCCTCTTTCATTTTCTGGTAAAATTCTGGGCTACTTCTGTCCACTAGTCCTATAAGAATAAAGAAACTGGTCTTCATAAACTGAAATAAATCTACATGGCAAGAGGTTGTTGTTAAAATGCCTGTTGGAGATTTAACATCAAAGGAAGGTGAGCTGACAATGTATTTGTCTTTGCAGATTATATGGAAATTGTTCTTAGAGAATCACTGGGAGTGTGTTCTCACAGATGCAGTGGAGAAGCACTTTAATTTTTCATCTCTTACTGCCTACAAGACAGATAATACGTCACTCTGTCCTCTCACCAAGGTGAGCCACACCAGTTACAACCGTGTATGACAACAAGCACACCACCTGAGATAATCACGTATAGAAAAAGATGAGATTTATCAAGCATTTCATATTCACTTTCAAAAAACCTAATAGCATTAAACCAGCTTACTATTTCATTGAGAGATACAGACAGAAAATTCCTCAAATTGGCTAAACCAGTTTCAAGAAGAGCTGAGGATCTGCCATCTACATGGGTTCTCCCAAGGGTGGTGCAGCAGAAAGTCGTTGCCTTTAGAGATAGAAGGTCTCAGTGCTGCTAATTCCCACCTAATTCGTGGTAAAATCCAGAACCTTTTCAAAGATTATGACTTTGTACTGTGTTTCCATCTAAAAATTCAGCATATTTATATGTTTTAATCTTGAATTATTGGAGCAGACTTCCCAATACATTATGAAGAAAGCAACAAGAATTTAATCTTCAAATCATCTTGAAATATGGTCACACGATGAACTAAGAAAGCTATCATTTTGGAAGTCGTATTTCAATATAAAGTCTATTTAGCAAAGCCAATAGATCTGGAGTCACTCCAAGCACACATACATATACAGGTTTCAAAATAAAAAGGAATCCACTTGTTCTTCCATAGTATCAATTCATACAAAGCAAAATTTTTATTTTTTGTAGTTCCCCCCCCCGAAAAAAAAAATTATTTAAATGGGTTACAGTCCTTTAGCATCATCTTGACAATGAACTAACAGAATTAACATATTATTTTACTGCAGCAGTCATTTCATTTATACTAATGTAGAAGACTGATGGGGTAACTCCTTGTTCTTACTTCCTGTAATCATTACTTCATAATATTTTATGTTCACCTCACTAAATGCATCCCAAGAGCAGAAACATATGTCACCAAGGATTTTTATTTGCTACTAGCTTTATTATATAAGCAATACAGTTCAGAAAATGATAGAAAGCTCTGCAACTACATTGGCAACACCCTAATGAATTGTCATTTTAAGATATATTCTAACTAGTTTTGATGGAAGGCAGTACAGGAATGTTATCACTCACATTTTTAAAAGTGATAAATATTATGAAGACTGTTAAAACATGACAATCAGGAATTGTTACTCTGTATAGTGTGCAATTATTTATTCCAGCTTTATAATATAAATAAAATGCTCCATGAAAAATCCCACTTAAATATTATTTTTAAGCCTTTTTCCATAAATAGCTAGTGAAAGCATATATTTCCTTTCTCTTAATGCATTAGGAACAAAAGGTCACTGAACTGGAACTAAACAGCTAAAAGGAAAAATTGATACAAAACTTTTTCCCCAATGTGCGTCAAGACTGAATCTTGAGCAGTGCTTACAAAAACCTGGAGTCACATTTGTGGGACACACACATAGGTGTATACACAGGTAGATACACACACACACATAAGACAAATCTTCTAAATATTCACGTTCATTACACCACATGTCTGAAGTTGCTAGAGAGGTGACATTACCAAAATTAATAATGTAGTAGCTGAAATTCATTTCATGTATATTTCAGTAAGATTGTATAGGCAGTACCTCAAATCACTGTTGTCTGGGAGATTTTAAACTTCTGTTCTGATTTAGTGCTTATGCAAACTCAAATGCAATGAGTAAAGCCAGGAGCAGTTGAGAAAGATGCCTTGCAAGCTTTCCCTGACAAGTTTGCCAGTGCGCCTCATCCTCATACTCCCATATTCCTGCTGGTCTTGCAGGTCCTGCAGGACCTGTGGTAAAGAGTAGTCAATTATTCCAGTTTTGCATCTATGCAAATCCACTTGCAAGCTCCCCTGCAAGATTGATTTCAGCATTTACAGGGTGTCATTATTTCCCAGTAGTGCAACCAAGCAGAACATGAGCAGTGGCAGCGGGCAGAGCTCGTGGTTCTCAGAGCCAACAGCTGTAAATGTGAGTGCCACCAAGGAGCTTCATCCTGTCTCCGTGTGAGTTCACAGGAAGTTATGTGCATGTATTCTTTGCTCAGCCTAAAAAGTCCATCACAATATTTTATGGAGACAAACTAGTTGAACAAGTGCCTTCCTTCTCATCACACCTCCCTCATTTGTTCTGCTCCCAGGGCAGCATTACTCATACCACAGGGTAGCTTGGAAGTATGGGACTAACTCAGCTCTAAGAACTGAAATTCCTAAGGAAAAACAAGTCCTCTCTGATGGCTTTCCATCTGTGCTTCCTCACTGGTTTCTGCACTAGGGAAGCCCACAGAGTAATACTGGGTGCACACACTACTTTCTAAGGACAAGTGCAGAAATTACAGTTGGCTTATGATGCATTTTGCCCTCAGCTGGGAACATACAAACTGAATCATCACCTTTTTCCTTTTTCAGTGCTTCTCACACAGAAGGTGTTTCACATCTACACCACTATTCAGAACTTGGCACGAATGTCTCAACCCCTGTAGAGAGTCATTGCTCTCCTGTGTCTTGTCCTTGGTTCAGCTGCTGAGAGCTCCTTACCATACCACAGACAAGACTGCAGGTGAAAGAGGCAGAAGAATATTTTATTCCCCCATCACAAGGATATTAGGTTTTCCAAAGAAAACAGAAGATTCTGGTAACAGCACTCAACATCAGTAGTAAGCAAAAATCTTGAGTTCTTCCAAAAAAACTTGCCTGAAAATATAGCTCAGACAAAACTGAAAAATAAGCATTAAATTCAGCTAAGGTTACACAGCAGATAAATGGTGCTTCTAAAATCAAAGGTTCTTCGGTAGCTGTTGCAATGTCTATAAATAAAAGGCTAGAGATCTATCGAAAGCCTCTCTGGTCCCACTCTTCCCATAGGGAGCTTGGTTTCGGAGTTCAGAGGTATGAAGGCATGAGCAGGTTTCTGGTGCCAACAGTGGCAGTCCTGTTGCTGAAGTCAGTGCAACAACATCTCAGAATCTGTGATATTTTATATTTCAAAGTCAGAACTATAAACTGTGAATCAATTAACAGACAGAAAAAAATATGTATAAAGACAAAAAAAATCAGAGCACATTCTCGTTTGAATGGTTCCCCTGGATTCAGTATCCCTTGTCAGAGCTACATGTCATATGCCTAGATCTAGGAAACTAAAATTTCCCCTGCAAGGCAAAAACACCGTGCCTCCAACACTGTGCCTGTTGACCTGTCCAGATATCGCTTTCATCTAGTTTATAGATCAAGCAAGTCTAAGGCAAATCTTAGGGTTAAACACTACTTGCCCATACTAAACACAGTGAGTAGGAAACACCAAGAAGAGAGAAAAGGGAATGTTTCTAACAATCCGTTATATAAACAAGAATAAAGCAAATTGAAATAGACCTCAATGTTTGCGCAAACAAACAACATGCATGAACTGAGTACCATAAAATTTCACATTACAATTGTAATGGCTCTGAGTAGCCTGATGTTTTGCTTTGAAAATGCATTTGTATTTTCCCCTAGGCTAAAATAGCCAACTGCAAACTGGATTTTGGTATTCCAGATTTCAATGTCTAAGCTCTAATAAACCCTTGGGAAAAGGCTATAGCATAAATTCACCTGTTTATGAGATGCTTAGTGATTTGTCATCAGTCATAATTTTGTTGTTGCTTTAAACTGTGTCAGTAGTTGCCTACTTAAAATTATTTGCTACATTCCTAATAAAACACTCTAATACGGAGGTTTAGAACTAATAACTCTGCTAGCCAGATTGACAAATGTCCATGTTCCTGCTGCAATAGACTCTTGAGCATCTTGTTGCATTGGATTGTTGAAAACAGAAGCAGAATTGAAAATCTCAATATCATTTTGACAGAGAAAGAATTTTTTTACAGCAAGAAGAATCATTCACTGGAACAACCACATGGTAGAGTCCCTGTTGCTGTAGATTTTCCAACTGCAATTGAACAGGGTGGTAGATAATCTTGTTAGGCTCCCTTACCCACAAAAAGTTGGGCCAGATGATCTTTTGAGGTCCCTTCCAAGCTGGGCTATTCTACGGTTCTCTGAATAATACTTGAAAACTACCCCACCCTCCTTAAAAATAAAATAAATCATCAATTGTTGTAGAAGTGGATGGAGGGAAGTAAGACAGATGTTGCCTATGTGAAGCAACACATCATCCTATTCAGGGTATCTTTTTACCCTTGCCTGTCTTTACTTCTACCCTTATTTAACCTTTCTCAATTTGTAGGTGCTCATATAATTACATTACTTTCATCTGAAATGTGGTTCTCCTGGACAGAAGACCCTCTTTCTGGAGAAATTCAGGTCATGTGAGATCACAACTCTGTATATCAGAAATCAACCAAGAAAACATTGATACCATTTTTATCTAATTATCCATTATAGGCATTTACTGTTTCCAGTCTTTCAAGATAGACTCTAAGGTCTTAATGATGCAACAAGTTTAAATGATGTGGGTGGACCATTGCATTTTGTTGCTGAACTGGAGCCTCAGGATATATCTGCAGTGCAGTCCCTGCTGTGGCTGTAACTCGTGCAAGCATTCCCATGCAAACTAGTTTTATACCAGCTGACTTAGACCTGGCTCACAGTAAAAAAGCAACAGCCTGGAAGTTCACACCAGGCACAAAATCTGCCAGATAAAGTGACAGAGGGTGATAAAGGCTT
Organism: Aegotheles bennettii; assembly: GCA_013398125.1. Classification (NCBI taxonomy): domain Eukaryota; kingdom Metazoa; phylum Chordata; class Aves; order Caprimulgiformes; family Aegothelidae; genus Aegotheles; species Aegotheles bennettii. Next base: position 87,071 of record VZRW01000394.1, read on the forward strand.
GTCTTGGGAGAACTAAGGATGCTTCCAGCGTTGCTATGGAGGTCATCCTCAGGGGCTCTGCCCAGAGCTCTAAGTTGCCCAGCAGACAGCTCTCAAATCACTGCAGTTCACAGCATACTTTATAAGGCAAATATTCAGCAGCCTCTGTGACATTTCAGGCTCAGTTGTACCCTGTCATCAACTAATAAACTGAATAATTGCTCTAGTGGTTAGTCTAAGCTAAGCAATGTCAGCTCCTTTCCCTCCCAGTGGCAGTAAAGGCAGCTTAGCCTGTGAGGTTTTGTGGATCTTCCCATGAAGGTACATCACTCCCTTCACTGACTCACTGGGGCCGTGATCCTTCAGGTCCCTTTCCTGGGACCATCAGCCTGACTTAACACCATTCCAGACCAGAATTAGAAATACCCTGACAGCTGCACCAGAAATCTTAGGAAAGTCATCTCAAATGTGGCTCAAGGAACGTGTACCTATTTTTAAGTGCAGTCTTAAGTAAACTCACCATTCCGAGTTCACACTCTCACAGCTTTGACAGAATCACAAGCAGCAATGTAACTTGTTTGTAAAGCTGTCTGATAAGGAGCATGATGTTCTGTATACTCTACAGAAATTGAAAATACAGTCCCTGCCCTTGAGGCACAGGATCAGAGAAACTAAAACCACTTACAAGATTCAGAGCAAGAGATAATGTAGCAGTGAAGTATTGGAGCTTTATTTCTTATATCATTTATTGATTATAAACTCACTTCTTGCAGACATTCCAGATCTTCTGCCTATTTCACATGGAAGTTACAGTTCCAGGGAAACGATTTCATTCCTATCAACTGAAGAATCATAAGTAGGACTGCAGTAAGAAAACAATCAGCTGCCTTTTCCTTGAGAGAAATTCGTATCTGCTTCAAGAATGAGTTTAAGGCATCTAATCTACTTGTTCAATTAACTGATCTTCCAGCTGACCACAAGATAAGTTTCACCAATTAGTAGCAAAATGAAAGGATGGGCAGTATGACTACAGACAGCAGCAACTGTCTAAAGGTCTCCCAGCTGCTGACCAGCCATAGCAACGTTGTATATATCTGCTGCCATCCAGCTTTGGAGAGGTCAATCAAAGAAGCACTGTAGAGGTTCCAGGGCATACATATTATTTTCATCTGTGTTATCAATGCTGAAAAAAATCACAGGATCTTATAAGGAGTCTGAACTTGACACCTGTTCTGTTCTGACAATTTTCAGTGATCTCATTGCCAGTGCCTCCCAATGACTCCATTTCCACAGGTATAAGGAGGACTAACAACACTGATTTGTGTTTAAAGAACTTTGCTACACACATGATATATATATATACATTTTCCAGAAGAATATTTACAAATATATAAAGAGGAGTTCAAAGACCAAATGCCTTCTACAGATCTGAAAATCAATCCAACTCTATATCAGCATATTGTGTGCATAAAGTCTAGGTAATGCAACATGTGAAAGTTTCCCAAGCCAAGGAATGAAGTGATTAACGCCAAAAAACAGACATAAATACATAAACAAAAGACTAGAGAGCTTACAGTTTGAAGTTTTTGATAACATCTTAATCTTTACTTAATTGTGCAAGGGTAAAATAATCTGCTTGTGTATTCCATAAGCAACCTGAACTTGCATTTCCATTTATCATTTAGAATCATAGAATGTGCTGAGTTGGAAGGGACCCATCAGGATCATTGAGTCCAACTCCTGTCCCTGTGTAGGACACTCCAGGAGTCACACCATGTGCCTGAGAACATTGTCCAAACGCTTCTTGAACTCAGTCAGGCTTGGAGCTGTGACCACTGCCCTGGGGAGCCTGTTTCAGTGCTCAACCATCCTCTGAGTAAAAAACCTTCTCCTGATATCTAGCCTAAACCTCCCCTGATTAAGTTTCATGCCATTATTTATACAGCAAGGAAAAGTCTTGCAATAATCAGGTAATAGTAATCATATTTATAAATGCTCTTTTAAATGACAGCTGGGAGCACAATGAGAAGCTCAATGCATGCTGCAGTTAAAATGTGCCCTGGCCAGTTTGTTCTTCTGTTCAAGGAGGATGTAAGCAGTTTATTAGACTTCTGGCATGACAACTGATGTTACCACAGGGCACTACAGAATGGATTCAAGACAGGATTATTTTTAGCTTCAACTCTGGGTCTGAGTCAAGCTCTTCATATTACTTAACATTTGTATTTGCTTAGGTTTAATAATACATCTTCAGCTGTCTGAGGGCAAAAAGAAAATTGCCAATTTACTAAGAAAGTTTGGCAATGAGAATTATTTTTTTTTCTACTTAAAGGCACTAACATGTTATTTGAGCTTGTCAGAAACATTAGATTTACCTTCCCATAGAACTGTAGGGTGAGGCAGTGTTGCCTCCTGAGGTGCAGACATAGACTTATATTTTCAAAAAGTCTGAGCTGAGCTGTGGTGCACTGCAGCAGAAATGTGTGTGTTTGAAGGGAGCAGCAAAATTGAAAGCCCCCAGTTTCAGTGAACACATGCCAGAAAAAAAAAAAAGACTTGCTAGACATCCCAAAGGATGTCTATGGAAATGTGGGGAACAGATTTCTGGGGTTCTGTGCCTTGGGCACAAGTGCAATCGTCTTCTGGGCCGCATCACAATATAAATGCAATGAAGGTTGTTAACAGAAATACCTCAGGCCACCTCAAATGCTCACTGCTAGCTCCTCAAATAATGTAAATATGCCATTTAGCCTGAGAGGAAATCTAGTCTCATATACACACTCTGCACAGGAAGCCAATACAGTATTAATCAGTTGAGCCTAATCCTGTTATTTAGCTCACAAGTAAGAAAGGTGTCACTGTGTTTCACCTTCGCCAACAGCTGTGTTTCATCTCATTTTGGAAAGACAGATTAGGAATAGAGAGCCAGTAGAACTGAATTATGTCTACAAAAATGGTATCTCTGCATGTACTACCGAGTGCAAATATATTTTTTTCAGTTTGACAAGCAAAACTACTTTTCTTTTGCAAAGTCTGGTTCACTTGCTGTTTGGAGTCTGGGTGTGATCACCTCTCCATTGAATTGGAAGCCGCCTGGTGTCCATTTGATCTCTAAACTGGGAATGAAAAACTCCAGTAAACACACAGTTCAGAAGTTTAATTTTACTTTTAATGACTAGTGCATGCACACCAACTGTTACCTTGTTTGTGTGCCTGCTCAGTTCAAACAAATATCCCAAGCGGGTAGATTTCTATGCATATTTGCAAGAGGCAGATCTCAAGCAGAAGGGTAAAGGCAAAGAGAAGCCAAAGTCCCCCAGCATGAAACACGTTAAGCAGCTTCCTCACAGGGAGAGAGAGAGTCCAAGGCACCTTACAAGCTTGACAGATCCCCCCGGGCCAGAGTTGCAGAATTCTGTATTTGTGCTAAGAAAGGCCCTCAGGGATGTGCCAAACTGCCATTAACTAATCAGTGAGCAGCAAATACAGAGGAGATGCTCCTACTGCCTTCAGTCGAAAATGCCCCGCAGTGATTCTTTCTTTGAATTCCCAAAGACTACTTAGGTACAGGGAGGGTTGTTTAGTGTGCTGTGAATTCCTTTGCAGAGAGTAACTATTTTGAAGGCAACTCAGAAATAGCTCTAAGTCTCAGGACGCAGACAATACAGTTCCATGTCAGCTGGCAGTCGCTCTAACAAATAGATGATATGTCGGGACTATCCAGAATTTGTCTCTTTCTCCCCCGGGCATGCGCACACAGAAAGCCTAACCACTTTTACCCGACAGTGCTAGAAGAACACCGCAGTATTTTAAGAGCCCACAATTGTCTGTTACTGTCAGCTCATAGAAAGAAGTATTTCTGATAGCAAGCAGAGGGTTTTTTTCTTCCAAGATGTGTTTGGCAGCTGGGTGAAATGTGTCACTCAAACAAGCAGAGGTATCAATCTCTTGAAGTAACACACCAACACTAAGGCACAGACAAGAAGAGATTCAAATCAAACTTTGCCCTGAAGCATCTTGCAATGATTGTCAAAGAAGATCCAACCATGGAATTGGTGGCCATGAAATGAAAATAAAACTGAACTCTTCACTACAGTACCAAATATACCAAAGAACCTGCTAATTCCAATGAACTGGACACAAAACACAGCAAATGCTCTTGATTATCATTAGTAGAAGTAGTATTACATGCTGTTTTATTTAATTTCAGTATACCAAACTCTTGAATTAAAAGCATCTTGTACCTGTTTTTACTAGGAAAAAGACATATAAGCACACAATTAGATACAAGTATACATAGACAGATATGCATGAAGTCTTGCTAGCTGGTTAGCACAGAGCTAGAGACAGAAACCAAATGCCTGAAACTCACATCCTCTGAAAGAAGAGCCAGAAAGCCCAGCCCTCCCAAATTTCCCCAACAAGAAACATCAAGAGGACCTCAGACCCCTGGGAGTCTTATCCAATAATTATTACTGAAGCACTAAGAATGATTCAGCCACTCAGAAAAAGTCCTTAGAAACAAAATGCAACCATCACATTTTGGAGGGGAGGGGGTGCTGTGTGTCATTTTTGTGACACTTTTCAGCTCTTTGTCTGCTGGTTTAAAAATAAACAAAAAAACCCCAACAAAACCAACTGTGTCATATAATCATTAGATTTCTTTCTTCCTTTGTTCACCTTCCAAAATACAATTATTCCCTTTGGGACATAGATTATCTTCATCTATTTTAGTGGCATATGATACTCATATGTAGATCAGTAATTTGCAATGTTTTTTGGTGTCTTGTTTTCGTAACTATCACTGAAATCCTTTCCAAGCCTGCCACATCAAAATACACCATCTTTCATTAAATGTCATTTGGATTGTGTCATCAAGAAGGCACTTTTATTAATTTGCATTTTAGAGCTAAAACATGCTTGTGTATATAGTCCTTTCTTCCACTTATATTCCTTATGGTTTTGTAGGCTGTAGCTTGGTCTGAAAGCTTCTCATACTCTCTTACCAACTATGGCACTGCGAACACTGGAACTCAGACTGGAGATCAGTCATCAGAAATTGCTTCAGGAAATGATCCAACTGTTTCCCAACATGACACAGGAGCCAGCAAATGAGAACTGAAACTGTAGTCCCTTAGGCCCATCATTCCTTTACAAGAATTGATTATTCCCATTTTCCTGCCTCCATAAAATATGGGCAAACAGGAAACTTTACTGTAGCATCATTGAACACCAACTGGTTGGAAAATCCACCCATTTTTCTTGCTAATCAATTTAATTTTATCCTTTTATTGAAGTCTGCAAGCCGTTTCCCTTTACCTGACATAATTCAGAGGGCATTTTATGAAACATCAGAATAACCAATGACACCACCTAACTTCCAGTGCTGTGTCAGAAAGCTTCTCTCCCAAGGATTCTGCATAGATTACTTTAAGTGTCCATTTCAGATACTCTGAATTAGGGTGATCTGGAGGAGGTCCTCTCCTTCTACTGTCTACAGAAAGAATCTGAAGAGATCAGTATCCAAGCTGATGGAGCCTAGGACTACATGTATTAATTTCAATGGTAAATTTCCATATTCACATTACAAACCCAAGCCAATAACCTTCACCTCAACATGGATAATTCTTGCAAATGAACATATTTCGTATAGTTGTTTGTGAAGGAAAACATGGATATACTAAAATAAAAACTGGTCATTACTTTCATGTAATATCTGACAGAAATTTCTCCTTCTTGAAAACCTGTAGTAAAAGAGCAAGAGGCAACAATGTTTCAGACAATGTCCCAAGAAGGTCATCTGCTCAAGCCAGCCAGGAGTTAGGGGAGTACTCTTCTGTCCTTATATACCGTAGGGGTTGGCTGTAGGTTTGCTTTTGTCTATCACCCTTACTGGTAAAAATATAAACTTTTAAAAATAATCTTAGTCTTCCAAATCAAAACCAGTGAATTTTGAAAACTGTGGACAAACAAAAAAACCCCTGTAGTTTACAACTTCCTAGGCAGGGCATTCAGAGGCATGTCTGCATGCTGTAGTTGTCCAGACAATCATTTATTGTGACAGAAAAATAAGGCCTTAGTAAATACTCAAAATACAGTTTGTTTTGGTGGAATAATAGCAATTATGTGCTCTACCAAATGACTCTCATGTGCTTGCTCTCTTGACTTAGAAACCCACCATCTTGATAACTGTGCTTAGACCTTTCCATTGGTCTTCCCCCAGATGTACACAATGTCATATAGTATGGCATATCCCTTTGGTCAGCTGGGGCCAGTTATCCCAGCTGTGTTACCTCCCAACTTCTTGTGCACCCCCAGTCTGCTCACTGGCAGGGTCATGTGAGAAACAGAGAAGGTCTTGAAGTTGTGCAAGCACTGCTCAACAATAGCTAAAACATCCCTGTGTTATCACCACTGTTTAGGTTATACATCAAACACACACCACCATACAAGCTGCTATGAAGAAAATTAATTCTGTCCCAGTTAAAACCAGTACACAGAGACATTGGCCCCTACCATTGGTGTGGTTGGCTGCAGACCAATCAGAAGAGTGAAAGGGAAGCCTCTGAGGGAAATCCCAGCTCTTGGAGGAAACTTGTAGGAGAAAGAAATGTAGTGGTGGAACAAAGAGAGCCTGTTGAGTGTAGTACACTCAGCCCACGGGATCTTCACAATGTGTCATCTTCTAGTGGTACTGAATATGGAATATAATATGAGAACAGTCTTTAAAAACATCTCAAACATACTTCTGTTAAAAGCCTTTTGGTTACATATAAAGTTTTGCAAATGCAATGTGCCACATACTACGTGCTGGGTCTCTGTACCATAGTGAGATAAGAAGCATTTCTGTTTCAATTAATATACAACATGCCCCTCCACATAAAGGAAGAGGCTCATGAGGAAAGATTAGTAGTGAGAGCTTACCTAAAGAATGCAGAGGGAGATATACCAGCTGCTACGACTCCAACACCATGAGCCAAGGAAGACCCATGTGTGTCATTTTCCTAGTAGTCTTTTTCTGACAAGCCCTTTAAAATGGTTTTTAAGAGTTTTGCAGCCTACTGGATGAATCCTTCATCAGTCATTAAGATTGGCTTCTTTCATGTGGAAACACATCGGAACTTCTTTATACTTCCGACTTTTTCAGGGAGGAGAATGCAATGTGACATTCTTTGGGTGACATACATTGAATCAGGACATAACTGTCTTGACTCCTATAGCTAGGGATTACATTTTAATAACACAGGTTGTATCACAGCTTGATGCAGAGTTCTCAGGGTGAAGGGAGAAGACACAGAAGTGAGGGGCAACACTGATTCCCTAAATTATCTTCCCCTTTTGACACACAGTAAGATAAATATATTTTTTCAGTTATAATCATATTTCTGTTACACTGTGATTTCCAAACCCACTCTCATCCTCCATGTTTGTGACCCAGCTTTATGCTTTTACGCTAAATCTGTTGCTTCCTTGCAAGAGGCACATTTAATGAGTGAAAGCTTAAATGTCTGATTTCTGTGCACATGAGCTTAGCCTGAAGTCCATGTGATAGCTGGATAAGTAGGCAGATCATCCGTATTTCCTTTAGTGTCCAAGCCTGAAGGAAGGTTTGTTCAATGAGACAAACCAAAGGGCTGAGCAAAAGAAAAAGGTGCTGATTTCTGAGCTAGTCAGCTGTTTGGAAACTGGTATTCTTGTTCAAGAAAAGTTAAAACTCTCCACTAGGAAACGCCACGGCCCTGATCCTGTGCAATCAGCGATGCTCTCAGACTGGAGTTACCCTGAGTCTAATAGGCTGCCTCCTCTCTACACTGATTACTAAAAAAAGATGGAAATTAACACCATCCATCCTCACAGCATTTCTTATCAGAAAAGGAACACCTTTTTCTGGATTCTTCAAGTTTAAGATGATCTAGAAGAGGATTCTTAAGCTTGGGGAAGATGGTTGGCCTGTTCCTTGCACCAGTCATCCAGTGCCAAACTATGGCAGCTTGCTCAGTCTCACAAGTCCTTCAGGGAACACAAGCAAATCCAATAGTTAAAGCCAGGAGGACATAATCAATTTTGCAAGCTGACTGAAGAGGTAAACAGCATTGTCTATTGAATGACATCATTTATTTGGCTTACCAGCACGGTGGAAGAATCTTTTGCCCGTTTAAGTTACTGCTCTGCTGTCCAAGGGGGAGCTGTGGGAACAGGGACATTTGCAGTCTCTGGAGCCAACCAGTTGTTGGACTGCCTCAAAGCAGTTCGTTTGGACAGATAATTCTCCATTTTTAATTACATGCTACATGCCTGGGAGAGGTGGAAGGGGAAGAAGATTGGCATGTGTTTCCAGGGCTTTTTTTATTTTTTACCTTCAATCAGTCAAATATGTCCATTCACATCCACCATATAATTTCTATGTTCCAAGTAATGGGACTGCTGAATAATAGAAAGGAATAGTACAGACCAGGAGTTAAACCCCAGAAGATCTCCTAAAGTATTGTTCCCTCCTTTGCCATGTCTAGTCCCATTACTGAAGAGGAAGTAAATTATGACCCAAGACTGTGAGTGTGGACCCAAAATCAGTCCAAAGTGGTATGTGCTCTGTCACCACCTAAGCTCAGCTCTCTTATGCAGGTTCTTCCTGCAGAAAAAAATGTTTCTTTTCCCCTGAGGGTCCTGAGTCTGAAATGTTTAGTGCTAGGAAAGGGCATCCATTTCTTCTGTTTCAGGATTACTAGAGAATTGAGGCTATAAATATATAAAAGCATAATCTGCAGAAAATGTTTGACTCTGAGAGTGCTAAATGCTAACCTGGGAGAAAATCAGTCATTTTGCTCTTGCATGCTGTTGTCTCGTTGGTTCCAAGCTCTGCTCTACAAATAGGAAACTTAGTTCAGTTGTCTTTGAAATTAAACAGCTATATCAGATTTAGCAGTATGGAACTGGGAGGCATCAGTCAAATGTCTTTAATTATTCACATTCTCTCCTTGCTTCCTCCTTTCTCCCTCCTCATTTTCCTCCAAGTGATCAAAAGATAAGCTGTTGTTTGTGTCATGGAATATCAAGCAAATTTTCATATGTTATGCAGGTATCACTCATGATCGCATACATCTGAGCCACATCAAAATGATTGCTGCAGTGTGATCTAAACTGCCCCAGATACTTTACTGATTGATAAATAGACCACATGGGTGTATTGGGTGCAACAGTGCACATTTCTGACAGTGGCTGTGAAAGTCTTCATAAGAGCAGAAATTACTTTTTTCCAATGTGGAGCTAAAGTCCCCTAGGCCTGACAGGCTTTTTCCCTTCTCACCATCTCTTAGGACCACCCAGTAAGTCCAACTGGAGCAGGCCAAGCTACCTGCACATCACCTCTTCAGCTATGTTCACTTGACCATCAGAGGAAGTAAGTCAAATGTGCCCTAGGTATGCATGTAAACAACAAACAACTTCACAGGAAACCGTGGTACACCAGACCCTGTTACTTGTGCTACTAACAGGGGTTTTCATCACACGTAGAAGCTTTAGTCTCATTGTTACTGTTAACAAAAGTGATTCTTTCGGTTGTTAACCAAAAATATATTTCAACAGTTGTCACTGCAGATGAAAAACTGTTAAGTCACATTAACAGAAAAACTTTTCAAGCCAACCTGAGAACAAATCTCTTGAAACAATATTTCTGTCCTCAGAAAAAAGCAAAACTGATATCCAAATTCCTATATAATACACCAAGATGGTGATGAACTGTCAAAATAACACAAAATACAATAGAAGAAATAGGAGTCATCTATGACAACTTCTCATTGGTAGTAGAATCATCAAGTGCGCAGAGGGACATTTCTGCCAGACACGATATGGCAGAAGAGGGATCAGGAAGGTTTCTAAGGAAATCAGATCACACTTAACATACAATAAGGGTGAAATCCACAGCAGTGCTTCCTCTCTTCCCCAGCACAATTTGCTGAAGATATTCCTTTCCATGCAGCTGGGTCCCTGTAAAGCCCTGTAAGGAAAATTCAGCAAAAAATTTTAAAATACTCCCAAAATTATGCAGGATTCATTCTCTTGCTTGTAATGCTGTTCATATCCTGTATTAACTTTTAATGGCAGGGTATCTTCTGCTACAACCATGAAAGTCCTTCAAAAACAGGAAATTCAGATTCACATAGGATGCCTGACCAGGAACATTCACGCATCTATAAAACTTCCAAATACTGTTTTATCAAAAGTTGAGTGTATCAAAATCCCTTTTCTATAACAGCAGGGCATTTTTCAGTCTGAAACTTCTGCCCACCACCTTCTTCCCAAGGCATTCCAGTCTTTCTTTCTTCATCTTTCCCAATTCTTTGCACAGTCTTCCACCCACGCACCAAAAAGACCTGCAGGCAAGCAAATTGGTGCTCAACTCAGCTTCATTTCCTTTTGGACTGCCACAGACTTCTGTCAGCATGCAGCTGTTAAGCAGGGGGAAAAGGTCTTGCCTTACCTCTTCCAATGTTCTTCTCTCTGTGCACATTAACTGATACTTGTGCTATACTCCTTTTGAGTAGGGTGAATTTAAAAGGGAAGGCAGGAGCTACACCCCCTTCTGTATTTGGTAATAACTGGCCTAAAACAACTTGGTAGCAAAAAGTCATACGACACTCTGAGTTGTGTCTTCTCTGAAAAAAAAAAGAGGATTTAGCCTCCTTTCTCCCTTTTTTCCTTTGTTAAATAGGAAAGAGTTACTTTTTCTAAGAAAAGCAAATCACTCTGGATCTTGGCAGTTTAGATTAGCATAATTTCATTTTCATTTTCTGCCACCTACATTTCATTTGGCCTGTCGGCAACCCCAAAAGCAAACTCAGAGAATGCAGAGATCTCACCAGCACACAGTCATCAGACTGCACTCCCTGGCTGACAGCACTGTGGGAAGCCTGGAATCACAGGAGCAGCCTAGATCCCTTGCACATTTTGAAGAGGTGTTCTAATTTGAGCTGCTTCATTATAAAAGGGCAACTATTAGGAGAGCCAAGAGACACTAATGAAGCCTTGGGCATTATCGTGCATTGATTAAATACTGTTTAATGTCTCAAAATGACAGGAAAATAAGGAGCTCAGGGAAGCCCAGAGGAGCAAAGCAAGTCAGCAAGACAAATAAATCTGCAGTGATTCTCTCATACTAACAGAATTATTTTGATAGGAAAATGGCAAGGAGCAATGAGCAGCACCATTAGGAATTTTCTAGCATCTGCCCATTCATCCTAATTAAAAATATTAAATGCATTCAGTGTGTGCAACAATAGCTTTATTATCTTCATTTCCCATCCCTGTAGGAGAAAAGAAAACTCACATCTTACGGCAACTTGTATTCTAACTAAATCTTCCATGCCAAGGTTCTTCACTTCAGCCTTCTTTCTGTGTTTCTTGTATATTAGCTGTATTTACATATCAATCACACCTTGCACATCAAAAAATCATTTTCTTCCTTCAAAATAATTCCTATCAGACAAAATCAATTAATATACAAGTAAATAGAATTAAATGCAATTCTAAAAGCAAACTTACCTATTAATCTACTAGTTTTGGTTTTGGTAGGCATCTTGAGGATACATTGTGACTACTCATTTGAATACTCTTTGTGTTACATCTTTGAAGATCTGAATTCTGACTTTTGCACATTGTCTAGATTGAACTCATTATTGTTTAGAATGTTAATTCTGCTTTGAATAAACTGAATAATAAAACACCCCTACAAGTGTTGTAAAGAAACTCAGCTGTACCAACATTGCCTTTCCTCACCGAAGGAGAGCTCCTCACGTTTCCAGAAGACCCGGTTATAAGAATACACTCCCAGCTACTCCTTGGCAAAATGCAGCTGGGTGGATTGTGAAATAAACTTTGGAATTAGTTATTACAGAGCACAGGACAGACATGGTACTTGGATTTTCCTCTCTAACCTGGTGATTTATTCATACTTTGAAATAGTTGAGTTCTAAAATCTATGAAGATAGTAGAAGGGATGCTAGTTATTAACATTGGGGCTTTAGTTAATGCTAGAATATAACTTAGGTGAAATTTCTGTGGAGCAGGAGGACTGAGCCCAAAAAACATCACCTCTCTGAACAGAACATACTTCAGGGTTCTCCACTTCCCATCAATGTGACAATGCTACTTGTCTGGGGGCAAGAAAATATTGGGGTTTTCCATCCTAAGCACTATCCTACCATCCAGGCAGACACAAGGAGTTATGGACATCTATTCAAATTAACCTAATCGAAGTTCCCAGCTGTATCACCTATTGTTAAAGCTGCCTTATAATTCCCGTTATGACAACATTTTCAGATTGTATTACCTCCCACCAGAATAACTGCTTGGGCTGAAATTTTCCATGCTGAGGGTCAAGTTCAGTCAAAGCATTCTACTGGATGTAGCAGGGAGAAAAGCAGATAAATTAAGAAATGTGCGTATTCAGAAAGTCCAGGAAATCTTCACATTCCCACTTGCTTGAGCACTATACTTTGGAAGTATTTAGGAAGAGCATTTAATTACAAAACAACACCATCTCTTGTTTCCATGGGTCCTGTCTCATTCAGTGCACAAATATGCATAGTGTTCACTTGACTGGAAGATTCATTCAATATGGCTTTATACTATTTCTTGCAGACCATTTACCCTTAACTCAGCAAACAGAATTACTGACTTCGTTATGGGCTTTGCTACAGAGCCACAGTAAGACAGAAGAAAACTGACAAATTTGCAATGTATCGCAGGGGCTGACCTTAGTAACAGACTATGTGGAATAACAGATGATTGAGCTAAGCTTCAAAGCAGCAGCAAAAAGAGATGTAGCAGTAGATAGTTACTTTATATTACCAAAAAATATCCCTTTCTCAGTTAATACCAAGGTCCAATTAACAGCTCAACTATATTCTAAAATAATTGGTTACATTACACGAAAACCATGGTTTTTTTGCACCCTCTTGCCTACTCCCTCTTTTTCCTTCCTATATCAAGAATAATTTGTGTTGTAACCCTGCAACTTGTTTGGTTCATATGTGCTCCTGCATCCATGTCAATCCCTGCTGAATTCAACAAGACAAGATAGAGTGTAAGGAAGGGAGATCACTCTGATTATGCAGTGCAGATTTAAAACCAGAGCTCTTAGACCTGTTTTCATTATATAGAGCTTTAGGTATCTATCAGAGAGGGCTGCATTAGGGGAAGCATGACCATGTTTCGTAGACAAAGGAGAGAGCACATTGAAAGATTACTTAGGCTTATGGGTCAAATCATCCCAGATGGTGCTGAACTCTCTCATTTGACAATAAAAACAACCTTTCGACAATAAGATCTGATCATGGAATCAAAGAATCATAGAATCATTTTGGTTGGAAAAAACCTTTCAGACAATCAAGTCCCACCTGTTAACCCAGCACTGCCAAGTCCACCACTAAACCATGTGCCTAAGCAACACATTTACACCTCTTTTAAATACCTCCAAGGATGGTGACTCAACCGTTTCCCTGGGCAGCCTGTTATGACGTTTGACAACCCTCACGGTGAAGAAATTTTTTTATAATATCCAACCTAAACCTGCCCTGGGATACCTTGAGGCCATTTCCTCTCGTCTTATTGCTCGCTACTTGGGAAAAGAGACCAACACTTGCCTCACCACAACCTCCTTTCAGGTAGTTGTAGAGAGCAATAAGGTCTCCCCTCAGCTTCCCTTCCTCCAGACTGAACAACCCGAATTCCCTCAGCTGTTCCTTGTAAGACCTGTGTTCTAGACCCTTCAACAGCTTTGTTGCCCTTCTCTAGGTTCACTCCAGCACCTCAATGTCCTTCTTGTACTGAGAAGCCCAAAGCTGAACACAATACTCAAAGTGCATCTTCACTAGTGCCGAGTACAGGGGGACAATCACTTCCCTAGTTCTGCTGGCCACACTATTTCTGATACAGGCCAGTGTAGAGGATGACCAGAGGGCTACCTGATTGTTGATTGACAGAGCAGCCCTCCTGGTCATCACACTCAGGTGCTAATTGTTTGGTAATAATAAAGCTAATGGCCTAACAAGGGGGTGGACCATAAAAGGCAGGGCTCGAGGCACTAGGGTACCTTCAGTGCCTGAGCATCAGGGAAAGGAGCAGGATGTGCTCTGCGAGTTGGATGTTGAGCTACTACTCAACCTACGATACCAGCAAGAACATCGAGTGCTGGGAAAGGAGGCTGGCTCTGCGCTCTCTGCGCACCCAGCGCTCCGGGGCAGCTTGCTGCCATCTTGAGATTACATCGCCTAGCTTCGCCTGGATCCTGGACACATCGCCTTGCCTGGATCCCCAACAGGCCAGGATGCTGTTGGCCTTCTTATCCACCTGGGCACGCTGCTGGCTCATATTCAGCCAGCTATTGACCAATACCACCAAGTACTTTTCTGTCAGGCATCTTTCTGGCCACTCTTTGCCAAATCTGTAGCATGGCATGGATTTGTTATGACCCAGGTGCAGGATCCAACACTGAGTCTTGTTGAATATCCTAGAATTGGCCTTGGCCCATCAATCCAGCCTGATTACACGTATTAGCTGTAGTATCCATACTTAGGCTAGATCCAAGCAAACAATAGTGAAGAAATCAAAAAGGTGGAGATATACTTATGCTGACATGTATTTCTGCACTGTAGACTTGAGCAGTCTGGAATCATGTTCCAAACTCAGCCAGCGTGCATTTAGCCGTGACTCTGCGCTGCACATCCTGGTCCTTCAGCCAGCATGCACTATCTTCTTGCTAAGTAGGTCACATGAATTATCAGGAGAATGCCATGTGTCATCATATGGCCAGCAATTCACCACATAGTAAAATGCCACCAAAGTGTAGACATCTTCTCCTTGATCAAGCATATGGTGAAGGAATAAGCCTAAACTAAGGCTTGAACAGTTGCAGCTCTTCTGCTGAAAGCAAGAGCCATAACACATGAAGCGCTTACAGAAGTCAACCCTAACCCCCTCCTCTCTCCCCATCAGACAGTTCTCACAGATTGGTTTCTTGTATCTTACAGAACTGTGCAGGCTCTTACTTACACTCTAACACTTGGCAACTGAGGACTGGTAAAAAGGACAGCAAAGAACAGAACTGAGTTAGAAGGCTTCATGTGACTCACACCACACAGGTAAAATAAAACAATGTCAGAGACACCCACCTCCTTCCATTAAAGGAAACTCCCCAACAATCCTGGAAAGAGCAAAACACACAAAAACTGGTGACAGAGAAGGAACATAATTGTAGAATTTTACAGATTTGCATCATTCAAGCACAGACAGGGATTGGGAGCAACTCCACTAAGGTGAAGGGGAAACGGAGAGGGATCTTCTTTCGCAACAAGACCAGCTTGAAAGCAAAGGTCATGCTACAGTTCTGCTGTGCTTACCCTTCTCAAATTAATCCATAACTTCACATCAGCAAGGAATACAGAATCTTCTGTTCTGGGAGGTCGATTTTTTTCCTACTTTCTCTATTGCTTTTAAGGTCAGAAGAGACCAAATTTCTTTGTAACACTTGCAAGAATATTTCATCCAGTTACTCCTGTAGAGGGGTTATTAATTACTTTCCTAATGCATTACTCCTACACTCCATTTCCAAACTAAAAAAGAACCTCTCTGCCTAAAAACGTTTGTTTGTTTGTTTTCAATCACAATTATATGAGTTGATCTATTAGAAGATACAATTACTTTCTACAGGGAGTGTGGAGTCACCTTACCTCCTATGTGAGAGCAACTTGAGGAACAATTTCCCACTCTGTTAAAAATAAGTCACTCCTTTCTTATTTAGGTTTCTGTTATGGCTCCCAGCCTTGCTAGTCCCATAATTTCTTCCTGTTTCTGATTCTGATTTCCATGCAAACCCAGAAAAAAGTTGCCAGTATTATGAACAAAGAAGGAATACATCTGAGTACTGTGTCAGAACAGAGGAGACACAAAAAAGCAACAAAACCCCAGAATAGAAAGCCAGCTTTTTTGCTGAACTGTTTCTTTTTGTACCCACATGTACCATAGCTCCTAAATTGCCCATGCATCTCATCCTTCCTTGCACTTGTCTCAGCTTTCAATCCCAGCACTTCACGCAAAAGATATGCCTAACAGCATATTTGTAAGTGCTGGGAGATAAGGGGAAAAGCTGCCTCTGATGTCAGACTTGGAGGCAGGGTGTCTGCAGACTGCATTTTCTCTTATAGGAACCATCCACTGCTTGGCATGCACCACAGGCTTTGTCATCATTCCCACACGCTCCTTACAGCCAGCCTTGTAAAGCAGTTCAGACAGAGGTCAATGAGCCATTTCCAGGGGGGAGGGAGGGGGATCGTGTACAATATCTGTCTAAGGAAACAAATGGGCAGGATGTGGAATAGATCCCAAGAGAACCCTAACCAAGTTCGTATCAAACAAACCCTCCATATGCTGAAGGAATGTGACACCGAACTCCTTTTGAAGTCAGAAGTAGTGCAGTTCTTTTCTATTAATGCACAATTAATAAAGCTACATCCTAGTGTGGGTTCTGCTGGGTTTTGGTTTTTTCCCCCACACTGCAATATTTGAAGTGCTTCTTAAAATAACAAAAGTAGGGAAATTACATTCATGGTTTTCTGTTTCAAATATTTATATATTTTTACAAAAGTGGGGGGAGGAGTGCTGGGATGTACATATACATGCAAATAAACATCTGGGAACTGATCAAACCATTGAATGTAGGAAAGTTTTGGCAATCAAAGAATATGCATGCCGATCTGGGAACAAAAGAAGAGAAGAATGTATCTTTTATAGGAAAAGACATGAAGGGCAAGCAGGCAGCCAGCAAGCAAAGGATGGGGTTGTGTTATTCAGCAAGCAGATCTTCGCATCAAAGGGAAGCCTGCTTGTTAGGTCAGTCAGTGGGCACAATGAGAAAAACAAGATCATAAAAACTAGAAAGGTATTCAGACACTGGCTTATGGAGAGGGATTTCACTCCTCACACCCACACTGCGCATTACAGCATGCCAACCCTATATAATGTAAACCTGCTGGGGCAGAGAAGCCCTCCCTCTCTCACTCACCAAGTGCTGCTATGGCCCTGCAGGCCACAGAACCCAAACCTTGTATGTAAGACTCCACTGCCCTGTCTCCATTTGTGTAAAGCAGCTAAAAGCCCCGAGAGGTGTATCTGCACTAGGTAGATCCATTGAGCAAATGTCTCAGTTGGCAGCTGCTGACATGGCTACCTGGCTGGAAAGCATTTTGCTGGTAGCTATCTGCTACCTGCAGGCTTGTATAGCTGGAGAAGGAGGTAGCATTCAGTGGCAAACAATCGCAGTGTAGCCATCTTTCGTCAAATGCATGTAGTCTGTGACAGGTTACTTCCGTTGTAGAAACCACGGTGCGGCCCAGGCCCAAGGCAAAGAGAAGGATCAGAGGCATATTACAGAAATCAGGATAACAAGCAGCAACAAGAGGTTGAGTCAGTACCTCAGCAAGGAAAGTCACTTTTTACCACAATTCAAAACTCCCCTGTTACCACCAAGCAATCAACATTCAGACTACACCCCAAGGAGGTACCTAACAATGGCTGAATTTACCTCTGGAGTCATGCTCTTTGTAACTGTTCTTGCTGAAATTAAAGAAAATGCACTCAAGATGCTTTTTGTCTATTGTGCTCTTGAGTATGATAAAGGCAGTGGCTAATACCCGGAGGCTATCATCATGGAAGACATGAATTTTACTTTAATTTTCTTTTCAGTATTGGTACCACCAAGAAATAAAAAATCTGAGCAATATGTGAAAAGATTTCAAGGGAGTTTCTTCTGGCATAAAGATGTTTTATCTTTTGCTGAAGTGAGGTACAAAAGGATCTGGTCATTTATTTATATATATATATATATATATATATAAAGCAGGTTTTTCTTGTCCATTTCCAAAACACAGACCAGTTTCCAACAAAATCAAGCTACTTCTTCAAACAATGCAACATCCTTTCTCAATTAAACAAAGTGCATGTTTCATGATAGCATCTGGCAGGTGCAGAATTACAAATGACTACCACATTTATTTTGCTAGAAACCTTGTTCATGAAGGTTATTATGTTGCCCTTGGGACATTCAAAATACACCTTTGCAGGGAAATCTTGTTTTATCTCCTTTATCAAACAGAAAAAAAGAATCTATTATATATATGTGTTCTAATCCAGGCAATATTTAAAGCTAGTACTAATAAATTTGGAAAGGCAAACAAATGAAGGTGCTTGCCAGATAGTACCTAAAAGGAGCCAATTTTTCTATTGGTTGTCTATTTTTAAAATTGTGATTAAAAGGCTCTTTCAGGTCGGCAACCTACTGTACAACCAAGGCAGCAAATCTGACAGTGTAGGAATTTGCACACACTTTAGTGCAAAAGAATGGGGCATGTCGGCAAGTTTCTGGCCCCAGTGTGAACTGATATTCAATGGAAATATCTTCTGATTGTCTGGCATGAGACTTAATGATTCTGTTATTTTAGTCTCTGACTTTCTATTATGACTGTAGACTTTTTCCCCAGTTTTATTTGAGGTTATTATGTTGATGGGTCACAATGAATTTTGATCTAGACTACTTTAAGAATCAGAAAAAAATAGGATTAGTAAAAGCATATGCAGTTGATTATTTAAATTAAAAGCATGGAACTCTCTCCTTGCTTGAAATCTGATTTTCTTCTTCCCACAGTACTCTTACCAACACACTTTGCATGAGATCTCTAGCTAACATACAGAATCACAGAATCACAGAATTCTAGGGTTGGAAGGGACCTCGAAGGATCATCTAGTCCAACCCCCCTGCCAGAGCAGGGTCACCTAGAGTACATCACACAGGAATGCATCCAGGCGGGTTTTGAATGTCTCCAGTGAAGGAGACTCCACAACCTCTCTGGGCAGCCTGTTCCAGTGCTCTGTTACTCTCACAGTGAAAAAGTTCTTCCTGATATTCACATGGAACCTCCTATGCTCCAGTTTGCATCCATTGCCCCTTGTCCTATCATTGGTCATCACTGAAAAAAGCTTGGCTCCATCATCCTGACCTTCACCCTTTACATATTTGTAAACATGGATGAGGTCACCCCTCAGTCTCCTTTTCTCCAAGCTAAAGAGACCCAGCTTCCTCAGCCTTTCCTCATAAGGGAGATGTTCCACTCCCTTCATCATCTTTGTGGCTCTGCGCTGGACTCTCTCAAGCAGTTCCATGTCCTTCTTGAACTGTGGGGCCCAGAACTGGACACAATACTCCAGATGTGGCCTCACTAGGGCAGAATAGAGGGGGAGGAGAACCTTTCTCGACCTAACATAAATCCAGAGGGGTCTAGTGAAGCGAGTATCTAATAGCTGGAATTTAATCCTTTATGCTATTTCATTTTCTCAGCCCTTTTAAGAATGACAGACTTTGACTCATTCTTACCTCACCTTAGCACACACTTTCTCACCAAGAGGGATTTACTTATATCTTACTTCATCATTAATTTAGGACTGATGGTTGAAAGGTTGGTGTGCTTTTGTCACACTTCCATGATGAAATGGGGGTTGTGTTCATTGCATCATGCTCTAAGCATGGTGAAGAGGAAGTCTTTAATGCAGCACACAACAGGTCTGTTCAAGAGGAACCCACACCTGGCAGCTGATGCAGCGGGTAACCCCCCAGGCTATGGAGTGCACTCTCGGCTATGTAGGCCTCACACCAAAACCATGGCCCTCTTGGCCTCAGCAGGATGCCTCTAACACTCCCTCAGGTGGTGGTACCTCATATGTACCTTCAGTGTCAAGAACAGCCATGAATTTGCTCTCAGCAATGTTCATGTGTGGAGGTAAAGGACCTGCAATCAGAACTTTACCACCATTTCTCCTAAGGGAGCTCCAAGCTGCAGAAGCTCGGTGCCTCCTCTTACATCAGTTTTCCTCACTCTCGGCTGTCTATCTGGGGCTCCCCATCCCCGGCAGTTTGCAAATCCTTGTGCTGCAGGAGAGCTGTTTTGTGCCAGTAGCTACAGAGACTTAGGAAATGCACAAATCCAGCATAGTCATTATAACCCTTTCATTTGCCAAAGGCACTCCAGCTGTGCAATGAACTACTCATGTGCACAAGAGAGATTTCCCCTATAAAGCTGGGACACCTAAAACTTGACAATACCTATTTTGTAATATAGCGTGATAGAAGTTCATTTGTGTTTTTAAAAAAGTGGTTTTTTAAAGCTGAGGATTCTGTTGTAAACCCCAATAGATTAGGATGCAAGCTGGTTTTGCTACAAATTAAGGATGTATGTTCTTTTATTTGTATTTCCTTTAGGATGCCTTGAAATTGGAGCTTCAGGAAGAACGCATTTATTTAATTTCTCTACCTTTCTTTCTCTCAGAATGGTTTTCTTGTATTGTCCTACTTTCTTTTGGTGTTTTTTCCTTGTGTGTTTCTGTGAGCCTGTTTCTAAGAGCCTGAATGACTGTTACACATAATTACAGGGATTATTCAAATTTGATTAGAACTTGAGTCCTCCAGAAATTTGAAAATCTACATTAATAGCCTTAGACCTAGGAAGTTTATGAGGCTTGGATGAATGTACCTAAAATTCATTGAGTGTTTCAGCCCCTCCACTTTCTCCCACAGTCCTCTAGAAAACACCAACACATACACTTATCCAAATTCCAGAAAACACTAGTATTCAAAATTATACCTTTTGACTAGAGAAGCCAAACATTGAAATTCTCTTTCACCAACTGCATCATTGCTATGCATGGTCTTGATCAGAAGAGGAATTTCATTTAGGAGTCTTATTTAGCAGACTTATCTGCTATCCAGAGGGATCTGGACAAGCTTGAGAAGTGGGCCCATGTAAACTCATGAGGTTCCACAAGGCCAAGTGCAAAGTCTTGTACCTGGGTCAGGGCAACCCCAGGTACCAATACAGGCTAGGAGATGAAGGGATTGAGAGCAGCTCTGCAGAGAAGGACTTGGGGGCACTGTTGGGTTAAAAGCTGAACACGAGCCAGCAATGTGTGCTTGCAGCCCAAAAGGCCAACCGTATCCTGTGCCGCATCAAAAGAAGCGTGGCCAGTGGGTCAAGGGAGGTGATTCTGCCCCTCTATTCCACTCTTGTGAGACCCCACCTGGAGTACTGTGTCCAGTTCTGGAGTCCTCAGTACAGGAAAGACATAGACCCGTTGAAGCGGGTCCAGAGGAGGGACACAAAAATGATCAGAGGTCTGGAACACCTCTCATATGAGGACAGGCTGAGAGATTGGAGGTTGTTCAGCCCGGAGAAGAGAAGGCTCTGGGGAGACCTTATTGTAGCCTCTTAGTACTTAAGAGGGGCTTATAAGAAAGATGGGGACAAACTTTTTAGTAAGGTTTGTTGCAACAGGACATGAGGTAATGGTTTTAAACTTAAAGTGGGTAGATTTACGTTGGATGTAAGGAAGAAAAGTTTTTTTTACAATGAGGGTTGTAAAACACTGGAACAGGTTTCCCAGAGAGGTGGTAGAAGCCCCATGCCTGGAAACATTCAAGGTCAGGTAGGATGGGGCTCTGAACAACCTGATCTAGTTGAAGATGTCCCTGCTTAGTGCAAGGGAGTTGGACTAGATGACCTTTAAAGCCCCCTTCCAACACAAACTATTCTATGATTCTATGATTTATAACTGAAGTATGAGGCTGGAAGTCAAGAGTCATGACTACACTGGTTATATGGTTACTGTTCTCCTGATTAATACAATGTCTTTTTATTTCCTTCTGTGAATTACAGAATACAGTCTTGACTGTCTTGGATCTCAGCAGCACATGAATTGCATATACAAATCCAGCAGTGAACTGAACTAACCTTTAGGTCAATCTTTCATGTGGACCTTTGGAGGATCTTTATTTAGTTTTGCACACTGTATTCACCATGGATAGCTGGTGAGGTTTGGCTAAGTGACATCTTGCTAAGCAGCATCAAAATGAAAGGAAAGTTTGGGTTGGATGGCAACTTCAAAGATCATCTAGTCCACCCCCCCCCCGCCATGGACAGGAACATTTCTCACTAGATCATCATTGCTCAAAGCCACCCTAACCTTGAACACTTCCAATGATGGGGCATCCACAACTTCTCTGGGCAACCTCTTCCAGTGTCTCACCAACCTCAGCGTAAAAAATTTCTTCCTTATGTCCAATCTAAATCTACCCTCTTCCAGTTTAAAACCATTGTGCCTTGTCATGTCACTACAGACCTTGGTAAAAAGTCTCTCTGCATCTTTCCTATAAGCCCCCTTTATATAATGAAAGGCCAGAATAAGGTTTCTCTGAAGCCTTCTCTTCTCCAGACTAAATGTGAGAGATATCCAGTTTGGGCCTTGGGCCACTGAAGTCAGAGTCAGAACTGGTATTTAACACAAAAGTTAGAAACAGGAGCTCTGTTCTGTATTTACTTGCTCTTCTCTAAATAGGAAATGTCTGCTTAAGAAGCTGGGGGAGGGGAAAGTTCAACACATTCTCCGTGAGTCCTGTGGAGTGCAGACAGAAGAACAGTCTTATCACCATATGTTAATGCATTTACTGAGTAGTGCTTTTCAATAATTTTTTGTTGCAGAGAGTGAAAATCTCATTTGGCTGTGATTTGCATTGTGCCAGCATTAGATATCAGTCTGTGTTAGATCAAAATCAATTCTGTCACTGAAGTATCCATTCCTTTCATTACTCTAAATAGCATTTTGTCCTAATACATTGAGTCATTGAAGTACAAGCAATAAAAATCAGTAAATACTTCTGGTTTATTTCAAGGCATAAACAACCCTTAATTCATCCCCTCTTCACAGAAGGGTAGGACCAAACAGAACAAATTTGGATAGGCTTTATTTAGCACAACTGCTATATTTTCCCTAGGAGCAAAGAAAAGGGGCTATTTTGGGGAGAGGAAAGGTGAACAGGACTGGGAGAGACAGAGGAGTCAGAATAGAGCAGTGGGATCACAACCATTTGGGTATCTGCCAAGAGAGAGCAGGTCAACCCATCTGAACGTTACCATCAGGGTTGAGGTGACAGGTGCCAGCAGGTCTTGGACTAGATGGATTGAGAGAATGAATGTGACAAAGGAGGAGTGGTACTGCCTCAGCTAGAACAGAAAAGAGACTGATCTGTACTTCACGTGACATCCAGCAGCATAAATTTTCTGCTTTAGATCATGCCTAATGTGCTGCACACACCGTAGCTGTCTGGGTAGCCTCCAGGACAAGCAGGTGATCAGGCCCAATCCGCATGGGTTTATGAAAGGCAGGACCTCCTTAACTAACCTGATCTCCTTCTATGACAGGGTGGCCAGCTTAGTGGATGGGAGAAAGGCTGTGAATGTTGTCTACCTAGACTTTAGTAAAGCCTCTGACACTGCTTCCCACAACATTCTCTTGGAAAAACTGGCTGCTCATGGCTTGGATAGTTGTGTGCTTCACTGGGTAAAAAACTGACTGGATGGCCGGGCCCAAAGAGTTGTGGTGAATGGACTTAAATCCACTTGGCAGCTGATTACAAGTGGTGTTCCCCAGGGCTCAGTAGTGGGACCAGTTCAGTTTAATGTCGTTATCAATGATCTGGATGAGGGGATCAAGTGCACCCTGACTAAATTTGCAGACAACACTAAGTTGGGCAGGAATGTTGATCTGCCTGAGAGTAGGAAGGCTCTACAGAAGGATCTGGACAGGCTGGATTGATGGGCCAAAGCCAATTCTAGGAGATTCAACAAGACTCAGTGTTGGATCCTACACTTGGGTCACAACAACTCCATGCCATGCTACAGACTTGGCAAAGAGTGGCCAGAAAGATGCCTGGCAGAAAAGTACTTGGTGGTGTTGGTCGATAGCTGGCTGAATATGAGCCAGCAGTGTGCCCAGGTGGATAAGAAGGCCAACAGCATCCTGGCCTGTATCAGAAATAGTGTGGCCAGCAGAACTAGGGAAGTGATTGTCCCCCTGTACTCGGCACTAGTGAAGATGCACTTTGAGTATTGTGTTCAGCTTTGGGCTTCTCAGTACAAGAAGGACATTGAGGTGCTGGAGTGAACCTAGAGAAGGGCAACAAAGCTGTTGAAGGGTCTAGAACACAGGTCTTACAAGGAACAGCTGAGGGAATTCGGGTTGTTCAGTCTGGAGGAAGGGAAGCTGAGGGGAGACCTTATTGCTCTCTACAACTACCTGAAAGGAGGTTGTGGTGAGGCAAGTGTTGGTCTCTTTTCCCAAGTAGCGAGCAATAAGACGAGAGGAAATGGCCTCAAGGTGTCCCAGGGCAGGTTTAGGTTGGATATTATAAAAAATTTCTTCACCGTGAGGGTTGTCAAACGTCATAACAGGCTGCCCAGGGAAATGGTAGAGTCACCATCCCTGGAGGTATTTAAAAGAGGTGTAAATGTGTTGCTTAGGCACATGGTTTAGTGGTGGACTTGGCAGTGCTGGGTTAATGGTTGGGCTTGATGGTCTTAAGGGTCTTTTCCAACCTAAACAATTCTATGATAGCAAATCAGATTTACAAAAGCATCTGCTGACAATTAACTTCTGGGATTTCAAAAAGCTCTCAGTCTTTGCCAAGGCAACTATCTTGTGTCCACTTAAAAGATTGCAACCAGTCACACACCCCTGTGGAAAACAGATCATCAGATCAAATCTGCCCTGTGGATCAAAGAGGAGCTGATGTGCCCTCATTGGGCCAGGAATACCGAATGACTGACTCACAGATCAAAGGCTGCTCAGTGCTTAATAGTCACATTAGTGACTTCTCATATCAGAGGTAACCCAGAAAACCTAAACTCTCTGACTGATTAGGCTGCTCGTCCCAGAAAATTTCTGCCTTCAGTCCCTTGCTCTCCAGTGGTTATTTTAGTCTTGATGTAGGGCACAACAACTGGCAGATTCTGGATGGAAGACAATGTTCCAAGCACTGCTCTGTCTTATATCGGCCTTGGCTATTTCTCAAAACTATGGTACAAATGAAAAGACAAAAGAGCTTGTTGTGAGTAACAGCTTGATTAAATACAAGATAAGAAAGGCTAGGAACAGTAAAGCTGTCGAAACATTTTGCACTTCTCTCAATCAAGCATATGTTTTGCTCCTCCTCACCTCCCAGATTGCTCCCTAGGCTCCCAGAGTCCAGGATAGCTCACCAGAGATACGTGAAACTTCAGCACTTCCTACACAATTTGCACAAAATCTTGTGGTGGATTCATGCTCCAAGTAAATGAGAGTGGGGAGAGTCAGAGAAAAGTCCTACAGTCCATCAGATCTCTATCCTATGTTGTTTCCTCACATAGCTTGATAGGGGAGCAGGGATCAGGTGCTCCAGGAAGTCAAACCTGTTGGAATAGTTCTGACAAAAAAATTTCTTGAAAAGCATTTTTCTTTGAAAGCCAAAATACTTAGTAAGGTGGGTTCCAGTTTCAGGAAAACTGGAACTGAGGAGAGGTTTCTAAGGCTTCGAAGTAGGCTATAAGGTCAGAGGGACTGCAGAAAGGAAACCAGGTTGAAAAATCTGATCCTGCCAAGACAAAAAGAGATATTCTCCACAGATCCATTCCACAAAAGCATTCTTACAGATTTGGTTTAGCTTCAGTGCAGAGAAAAACTCCACAACCTCAGAAGCTGTCACAAAACCTGCAGAAGCTGTCATGAAACACAAATTGTTCCCTGGACAGCTTTACCTGCAAGTCTTCACACAGCCACAGGTTGAAGTTTAGGTTTGCAAAGGTGCACAAAGATCAGCAAGTATCTTGCATATTATAATTTCATACAATACATCTAATACATCCATATCTAGACTACTTCTCTTGGGAAATCTGAAATGAAAGCACTTTCTGGAAAAGACAAGTGGTTTTTAGTCTTTCTGACCCACCACGGAAGAGTGCTTAACCTGTAACAAACCAGAGCAAGGCATGTAACTCCCACTGCAGGTGTAGTAAATTCCATGTGCAGTACTGAACTGCAGGACTGTGCCCCTGCAATCAGGAAAAGCAAAACATTTAGTGGTTCATGTGTTGTCAGGCAGCAGATGAACAGCTACAAACCCTACTAATACTATAGTCATGATCAGGAAATCGTTTCGATGTTGGGACAACAGTACAGAACTGAAACAACAGCTTCAATCACTTTCAGTGTTAAAACTTTTTTTTATTTTTTAAGTCTCACTCTCTTGAAGGTTGTTTGGGGTGTTTTGCTTGGTTTCTTAAACCTTGTCAATTGTACCTAATTTACAGGCTTCCAAAGATAGCAAGTATAATCTCAGCTGCTCAGGCAATTACTTGCAAGGGACAATCAAAATGAAGAAATGTGCATTTGACGTTACATCTCTGTTGACTCAGGCACTTTTGGTTTCCATGGAATATGTGGTTTGTAGCTTTGTGAAGCCGGTTAATTTATTGCTTTTAAAGTAACTAGTTTATTCAACTAGTTGATTTTAAATATGTGTATGTTGATAGTAGTCCAAAGTGGATTACACCTGCCTGCCAAGTTCCAATGCATGAGAAAACATACTACACAGAGGTTTCCTGAATTTTGTAGGCAACTGGAAAGCAAACCCAACGATGTGATTAAAAGTATTTAATCTCGTTTTTGTAGATTAGTAATTCCAAAGTCCTGTTACT
Organism: Aegotheles bennettii; assembly: GCA_013398125.1. NCBI lineage: Eukaryota > Metazoa > Chordata > Aves > Caprimulgiformes > Aegothelidae > Aegotheles > Aegotheles bennettii. Next base: position 113,653 of record VZRW01000394.1, read on the forward strand.
ATGTTTTTGTAATGAGCTCATGCTAAAATTTAAGGATGCATATTGGTGGTGACTGGATACCTATTAAGCATTTCTTATTTCAGATGCAAGCCAACCATGCTTAGAAACAAAACTTTAAGAAGTGTCTCTACTAGTTTTTGCAATCATCCTCCTAATGCATATTACAGAATGAATGAAAACTAAAGTCTAGATGGTGACATCAGGTAGGGATATATTCAGATTTCTATGACTCAACTCAGACTGGGAGTCTGAGCAAGCAGTGAAAGCAGACAAAATACTTCTGAAAAGTTATTTTCTCTGTACTGCCTACAGGTCTTTGAACACTGGAGGTTTTTCACCTTCTGGGATCACACATTATATAAGAATCGCAATGCAAGAGTGGAGTTTCTTCACTATCATGATTGCAGAGGCAACTTAAATGATCAAAAATCAAAATGGAAAGAGGAGAAAGACCTAAATGTAATGTCTTTTTTCTTTTAAACTTAATCAAACTGGAAAATTATGTTGCTGTTAGTCTGGTATTCAGAACAGACTCAACTTCGCTATTTGCTAAATCATTAACAGAAAAAATATTAAAAAAAATTTTAGGAATATATAGTAACAGAGCAAATCAACTTAATTTCTTAATTTCTTTTGTCTTTCCCCCCCATAGAGGGACTCTATGTTTGCAGATGTTTATATGCTAAGGAAAAATCCATTGCTAAGATGCTTTAATAAAGTTCTGCAAAAGAAAGGTAATATTGTTTGAATTAAGCTTTGAATTCACTTGGTAGATTTCACCTGCAATATTCAGCCCATAGTATGGGGAGCTAGACAATGTGGTCCTCAAGCAGTGCAGAGGTGAATGCAGGTCTACAGAACATAGTCAGGTATTATTATTCATAAAGATAATTCACAGCATCCTTCATTTGGTCCCGCAGAACTTGCAACAGCTAGACAAAAATCTTCTGTGTAATTTGTTTAACACATTAGATCTTTCCAAGATTAGGAAGCACAGAAATGCAGCTAAGTATGACAAAGCACTGAATAATCCATTTGAAAGTGAGTTATGCAAGCTCTTCTTAATCACCAGTTACCACCAGTTAACAGCTGGTTTGCTGTTTCTTTTAAAAGCCTGTAAGCATTAGCTTCTGGTATCATTTTTGCAAGATTAGTTTTTTTCTAAACAGCATCCTGAGGCTAAAGTATTTTAAGAGCAAATTAAATAATTCTTTAAATAAAAAGGCTCAGCAGACACTTATCAGAAAGGACTTCACTGAGTGTCAAGTGATTTGAATATCCCTGCCATGAAAGCTTTATTGGGTGAGCTGTATTGGCTTACCACAGCTGTGAGAGTATTCTCAAAACCTTTCCTACAGGATGAAACCTCATGCTTCATAACAAAATGGCAAATGCAACGAAAGTAAGGCTAACTCTGCAGTAGCACAAGCACCTTGCAATAACCTGGTCTCTTGCCGAACAATGCCAACACAAAAAAAAAGGTCTTTGCCTTTTTCCTTCTGACAGTGCTATTTTTCACAGGCACATTCATGCCAGCAGACTCCCTTTAAGGCAGCTCCAAGGACATAGGCAGGTTAGCTCTGCTGGAGAGCTGTGCTTCCATGCACAGAGCATTGCACAGCTGGAGAGGCATGGGTGTAAGGCAAGATTTCCAGAAGCAGGAGGTGGCCTCCCTGGGTTTGGAGATCAGGCACAGCACTGCACTAGCACAGCAACAGCTCGTTCAAGAGCCAGGCTGGTGTTCCCCATCAGCAGAGCGCTGCTGCTGCACTGCATCGATGCACAAGCTCAGGGCTCTCAGTTGCACTGATGGCCCCAGTGACAAATCTAGAGCTTCTGCATGCTCTTCAAACCCATACAACCATGGAGGGCAACAGTGTCATGGGATTTACATGACTAGTCCCAGATGGAGAACCAAGCCCAGATTTCAAATGCAACATATTGAATATTTGCAGCAAACTCTCTAGGACTAGTTCATCAAGGGGAAATGGAAAGGGAAGAAAGTCCCAGAAGTGTCTATCAAAAGCTTTTCAGCCTGAGTGGCAAAATATCATGAGACATTTGTGAGTAGAAAATTAAGGAAAAATTATCAAATTCTTCTCCAGAAATTATCTTCTGCTCTCTCTCTGATATAGTTCTGGAGGAGCTTTAGCTCCTCACTGAATAAAAAGCACCTCATATGACTTATCCTCTCTTGCTCAGCTTCATATTCATTTTCCATTTGGGGCTTTCCTTGCCAGCTGTAAAAGTTCTACAAATGGGCAAAGAGCCCAAGCAAAGATCCAACATAAGACATTTACTGCAAAAACTAGAAAAGAAATGTTAAAAACATGGATCATGGATAGTTTTTTTTCCACTGTCCAGCCACTAGAGGGGACAGGAGACAGTCGGCCAAAGCAGTACCTGAATAAACGATCAGAAGGCAGTATGACGTGTATATAATCCATTTTAATGAAACTCTTCATATGAGAGCTCTTGGAAGGACAGAATGGAAATCACAGAGACCATACAGAAATGTTCTAACCTGAAAAGTAAGTACCTGCACACAAGCTTCAGACTGTCCTCAGTGATAAAATTTTAACTTTCAAATGTGCAGGCCAGGGAAGCATAAAGACTCTAGGGTTAAAAAAAAAAAAAAAAGGAAAGGGCCTGCCTTGCTATTCTGAAGACAGAATGCTCCTGGAGAATGTGATAATTAATTCACACTTAAGCTTAAATTTCTAGGTGGAGGAACCTCTCTGCATTTTCCTCAGACAAGAGAAACTGTAGTTGGACTGCCTCCTTCTCCCAAGTATTTCCCTACAATTCAAGCAATAGAAGAAATTAATACAAAGTGATAAGATAATGTTTTGGTTTAACAACAAAACACACATTTATTCCCAAGAATAATCTTACCATTGCCATGAAAATAGCATTCACATTCTCTTTTCTGCAGTGAATGTGTTTACAGATGTACACAACTAACTAGGTCTGGTAGTGCTGCAATTTGTAACAGAAGAAAAGCACTGAATGTGTTTGAAAACACCAGACTTTAAGGAAAATTCTGGAAAAAAAAAATAATATAAAATTGATGTACAAATAGCCACAGTTAATAAAACTGTAGCAACGTCAAGACATTTAATTCCTTAATTTCACAATAGGAAAAGATTAATTCCTTTAAAGGTCACCTGAGACAAATCTTAAAAAAATTAAAATGCTATCTGGAAAGAAGGAAACATAAGACATATGAAAGAAAAACCAGTAGTAACTCTTGACTGAATCTCTAGTTTTAGGGTGAAAATTTTCAGACCCCAAGATTTTATCTTTTGCCCCCAAAAATGCTGCTCTTGAAAAATGCCACACTTGCCAGACAATATTCCAATAGCAGCTACAAGGCCAAATGCAATTTTGAATATACCCTCTGTCCACAGGCAAAGCATCTGAACTCTTACCCTCTGCATGGCACAAGCCACTTGTTTCCCTTCTTAGCAGCTTCTTTGAAGACAGTTTTTTGAGTTTTCTTAAATCTCTTCTTTCTGTAATGTAGGCTTCATGACTGCAAAATATGTCACATGTTCTCCATTGCATTGAACAACTTACTACAGAATGCAATCTCAACAAAAGCAGAAATCTGGGTGTTTTCAGTTTTCCATTTCTCCAGTGAGATTTTCAATTTTTTGATTCCTGGCAGTTTCGTGTTCAGACATCTTCTTTTCCATCAGTATTCAACCCAATCTGAAATGCACCATTGCACATCCACTGGACTTCCTTACTGCTGGAGCTTTTGGGGGAACAATCAGTCTAAAAAATATTATTTAGAGTGAAAAAAATAGATAAAGCTTGTATGAGGGAAAGGATAATTTTTTTAACTGAAAAAGAATTACTTGGAAGGGTACTCCTGGGAGGAAGTGACTGGATTTATAGTGTGTAACTAGGCTAGCACTCGACATAAAGCTGCCAGCTGCCTTATATGAGATGCTGTAGCAGGCTGACAGATTCCACAATAGAAAGAAGAGGTAATATTGATAGTCTTAACAACTACCTTGGCATGAATAATTACTTTAATGCTAGGTACTGAATGCTGAAATAACATTGTTTAGGCAGAGCCTGAGTAGTAAACTGCATTTGAAAAGGCAGACCAACATCTCTACTGTGACTTCCCTGATTTTTTATTGGCTGTTACTCATTTTTCCTCCACGATTAACACTGCCTATAACCCAGAGATTTAAGACTCTTTCAAAGCTCTGCTTTTCTACCCACAAGTATGAAGCTCAATAGCCACTAGATTATTTAGTGTGTTTGGTGTGAAAAGTTTAACATATGATAACTTCAAGTATTCAGGGGTGCTGAATGCCTTCTTGGCCTCTGTCTTTACTCCTGCAGGCTTTCCCCAGGAGCCCCTGACCCCTATAGCCCCAGAAGAAGTCAGGATAAAGGAGGAGTTTGCCTTGGTAGATGAGGATTGGGTTAGGGATTGGTTGAGCAATCTGGACATCCATAAATCGATTGGTCCGGATGGAATGCACCCAAGGGTGCTGAGGGAGCTGGCAGAGGTCATTGCTAGGCCACTCTCCATCATCTTTGGTAAGTCATGGGCAACAGGAGAGGTGCCTGAGGACTGGAGGATAGCAAATGTCACTCCAGTCTACAAGAAGGGCAAGAAGGAGGACCTGGGTAACTATAGACCGGTCAGCCTCACCTCCATCCCTGGAAAGGTGATGGAACAACTTGTTCTTGGCACTATCTCTAGGCATATCAAGGATGAGGGGGTCATTAAGAGCAGTCAACATGGCTTTGCCAAGGGTAAGTCATGTTTGACCAACCTTATAGCCTTCTATG
>VZRW01000394.1:118860-199876 GCA_013398125.1 Aegotheles bennettii
GCTGGAGAGCAGTGTAGGAGAAAGGGACCTGGGGGTCCTGGTGGACAGGAGGATGACCATGAGCCAGCAATGTGCCCTTGTGGCCAAGAAGGCAAATGCCATCCTGGGGTGCATTAGAAAGGGGGTGGTTAGTAGGTCAAGAGAGGTTCTCCTCCCCCTCTATTCTGCCCTAGTGAGGCCACATCTGGAGTATTGTGTCCAGTTCTGGGCCCCACAATTCAAGAAGGACATGGAACTGCTTGAGAGAGTCCAGCGCAGAGCCACAAAGATGATTAAGGGAGTGGAACATCTCCCTTATGAGGAAAGGCTGAGGAAGCTGGGTCTCTTTAGCTTGGAGAAAAGGAGACTGAGGGGTGACCTCATCCATATTTACAGATATGTAAAGGGTGAGTGTCAGGACGATGGAGCCAAGCTTTTGTCAGTGATGACCAATGATAGGACAAGGGGCAATGGATGCAAACTGGAACATAGGAGGTTCCATGTGAATATCAGGAAGAACTTCTTTACTGTGAGAGTGACAGAGCACTGGAACAGGCTGCCCAGAGAAGTTGTAGAGTCTCCTTCACTGGAGACACTCAAAACCCCCCTAGATGCATTCCTGTGTATTCCTATTCTAGGCAACCCTGCTCTGGCAGGGGGGTTGGACTAGATGATCTTTCGAGGTCCCTTCCAACCCCTAGGATTCTGTGATTATGTGCAAAATGAAGACTCACCACGCAGTAAGCAGGTTGGGCTGCTTTGGCAGTAGAAAGAGCTGTGTGAGCCACCTTTCCTCTGTCCTCCCATCTGTACATATGACTCTGAACAGACTCCTGTGTTTAACCAGATAAACCCAAGATCCCTTCACCAAGACAGTTGATTTTTCCAATTTACCATTCTCACTTTGTGTATTATGGGCAGACACTTCTTTTCAGCATCCAGGTATTAATGGAAAATTGTATCCCCTGAGCCCCTCTGCTATGCAAACTCCCTGTAGGAAGCAGCTTCCCACACCTCCTCCCTGGCAACCCTCTCTGCCTTGTGCATGCATTACTTGAAGTTAGAAGGCATGGAGAGCCTGAGAGTCCTTGCTAGCATCCATATACCCCCACGGTAGGGAGTCTGGCAGAGCCACAGTTGTGGGAAATAATCTGTCCCGGAGTTCGGCACATTACAGAGACAGCCTTTACATTCTTTCTCCTCTGCAGTTGCGTCTTGTAAAAGCGAAATAACAAAAATATCTCCCAAACCAGGAATGTTATAGCTCAGAGCTGGCTACCCCTTTCTGACAATCGCTGTCACCCGGTTGTCAGTGCCAAACCCCACCGCATTGCAGCAGTGTTTCTAATCTGTAGCCCCCAGTGAAAGCACCAGGCCCACTTCAGCAACAGCCACTTTGGACAAAAGTATGTGAGTGCCAGTAGTACAATGTGTCCAGGGCAGGTTCATCCCACGCTTTTGGATCTGGCAAGAATTTGAGCACTTAGTCAAGTAAAACAGGGTACAAGGCCAACACACGATCCAGTCTTAAGTGCTTTGCCAGGTCAGAGATCTCATGCTGCACAATTGTCAGTTTGTCCACTGGTCATGGCTTTACATAGGAAAACAAGTATGGGTGTTCCCTCCTATGGATATAGGCTTGTTCTCCAGCTCAAAGTCACTTGACCAGAGGCCAACAGTTTCATTTTATTTCAAGTAGTAAGAGAACAGAACAGAAGGACTGAAAACAGTGACAGCTTTATGAGTAGGTGGAGGAGAACAAATGCTGGGAGTCTTTTTATTCAAAAGGTCAAAAAGGTCCTTTAAAATCACTAAATCTGATGCCTAGCATAGCGTGGCCCCTGAAATTTCACCCTGCAATTCCTGACTAAGCTTAGAGGAGACTCCAGGCTATTCTTATTTGCATTAATGTTCCTAGGATAACACCACTGAAGATTAAATGTGTTCAGCCTGCCAAAGAAAGGGAGTGTTTTGTGAACAGCACTGAGTACTGCTTTTCCCCCGCCAATGTGGAGATAACATAATACATTGCTGCCTCCTAAAAACATACTTACCAGTGCATCCAGCTACATTTTTTAGCTTCTATTATTAATTTTGTCTGGACTCAGTAACATCAGCCTACTTCAACTGTACTGAGAGGATGGGCAGGATGAATGAGGAAGCACTGTTCCTTATGGATTTGACAGGGAAGTTTTACCAGAGACAAGACACACTAATGCTAAATATAAGAACAAGTAATCAAGGTAATTAGAAAAAAAAAAAAAAAAGAAGGTGAAAGCAACTGTCAGGCAATTTGTTAAAATTGATCATGGATGAAAAGCAAGAGATTGCCCACTTAGCCACAGCATCCTTGCAATAGGAACTTGTACTGAATTTACATGTGAATAGTATTATGGTCTGATTGCCTACAATCAGGTCAGCCACGAAATGCTGAAATCAGTTGTAAGTAATGGACAATTACCACAGTCAGCTGTTATTAATGGCTTGCCAGATGTTGCTAGCAGAGATTGCTCTGTATAAGAAGAGAATGATAATAAATACGTTAACACAATGGAGGTGTAGTGCCTGGCATATCATGCACAGGAAGGCAGTACTGTGGCAGTTCAGGGCATCAGCTCCTTGTACAAATTAGAGCTCAAACTGAAGATTAACTGAGAAATGAGGTTGCAACTTCTTTGGTACGCTCACAAGTAACACTGAGTGTGGGTCTTTTTGTTTCCTTGCTCTTTCTGAATGTCTATATGTGACATTCTCTCTATTTAAAGGTGATGACTGAGTCCTTGGAAAGCTTAGATGACCACACAGCAGCAAGTGTCTTTGTTCCAAATCCCCCATTTACCAAACCCCAAAGAAGTTTGACTGAGACCCTCAGATAAAGCTCTCTTTACGGTACCTCTACATACACAAAAATAAGAAATGTGAGAAGACCAGTATCTCCTATTACTTAAGAGTCCACAGAAAGTACTTATGCCATTACCTTTTTTATTCCAACATTAGCAAAGGTGCCAAGAGGGTGAATGTCTCATTGCATTACTGTAACACCCTTGTCCAGGCCACCTTCACAGTGTTATGTATGGGAGCAGGTAAATCCTACTCACTACCTCTGACACCTTCCACTGAAAGAGACACAGTCTGTGGCTAGAGAGAGCAGTGCTTTTTTCACTTCACTTTAGTGCTGCTGATCATTTCAGGTTCCTCTGAGAATGCTGATTTATAAACTCACTGCTCTCTTGGGCTTCAGAGGAAAACAGTAGGTCCCGGACTATCTCCAGCAGCCAAACACATCAGGCAGAAGGAAATGCTTGCTCTGCTACTGCTCCCTGTTGCCTGCTTGAGGAAGCATCAGATAAAAATGTCTGATGCAGCTTCACTTACTGGCCTTCCAGAACGAAATACCAGTTGCACAAGCTGGAGGAGGAGTGACAGCCCCAAAATAAAGGGTTTAGTCACCATTCCAGAGCTCAGTATCTGATGGGAAAAAATTGTGTTTGTATACAGATAAGAAAGAGATTCCTGTATGTCTCCCCCACTCTTGAACGCATATTCATTGTTTTGTATTCCACATAACTCAGGTCCTCATTATTCATTTCACACATGACTCCCACATATTCTGTGTAGATGGAAATAAATATGCATTTGTTAACACAAATAAGGTCCATATTGGGAAATATGGAAGGTGTGAAAGTCAGAGGGAAGCTCAAAATCTTAATCCAGTCCTTGTAGCAATTGTAATAACAATGATAAGTCTTCCCAAAGTAACAAGGCCAGAGTAAACTGGCAGATTTTCCACTTTTCTACCCACAGGTTGTATCTCAGTTAGATTAATAAAGAAGTGCAGGTGGCATTCCCAAGAGAGTGAGTAAGAGTTAAGATGCTTCTTATCTCTCCTTCACCCTTCCTCACTCCCAACACCCATGGTAAGCATCATTTATAAAGGACAGCCCAAGCTCAAATCCTGCCTTTGCCTTACTCAAAGGCAAATCCAAGACTCTTCACCCCATGTAACGGCCAAGTCCATGTAGCATAAAAAGAGGAACATGTTTTATGAATGGCAGTTGCCTTTGCTTCTCTCTGCCTTATGACTCTATCATTTTTCTGAACACTGAGTTATAAAATCCACACTATTATTATTTATAGTCAGGCTGAATAATTTGTTGGATCCTATTTTTAATTGCCAGATATTCTGAAAAAAATCCCATCCAAATCTATCTGAGGACATTTTTCCTTTTTCTGTTCAACCATCAATCTGAAAGGCAGTTGTTTTCAAAACCATACTGTGAAGGCAAATTAAGATGCCTGTTCAAAGTCTGAAAAGAACTGAGCAGGTTCTGCATACTAGCCGATAAAGAACTGCTTTGAAATTTTTATTTTTGCCAAGAAATTCTTTGTGTCCATCTTGTTCATTGCTGGCTAATTACCACCTTTGCAGACAATCTACATAGCTAGATCTCCTTGGAAACTAGCAAGACTAGGAAAAAAAACAAGTCTAAGACTCTATATTTGAACACAGAAATCATTTTATAGCAGTGAAGTAAGGCTAAAACACCTCTGATGTCAACAGATCACAATATTTACCTTATCAACAAAGTTATCCTATCACAATAGAGATCAAATATCTTTCTTAGCATCTGTCCACTTCTTATGAACTCCCCTATTAACCTCAAAGACATGTCAATGACTTCAAGAAGACAAACATGTATATCATACAGCTGGGAGAATATCAGAAGAGAAGTGCTCTAGCATGCCATGATAGAGGCAGCATGTAAGCCTGGTGGTCCATTTCTCACCTACTCCCCTGCAACCCTACCCCTGCACTAGCCCTCTTAGAGGGAACATCCCTGCCTCATTCTTTCACTGTCTATTCAAAACCCCTTGCTCATGGGCTTGCCAAACCACTTTTGAACTTCTCGATATTGTCCGACTCCACAGCCCCCCAGGGTCAGCAAGCTTCTGAAGCTACTACCTGCTGTTAAAGGAACACCTTCTTGTAAATATTTTAACACCAATCTCCTACTAGCTGTGTGAGGTACTCCACAGTACCATGAGATTCTCTGTTCTCTATCTCCATGCCATCTCTCTCCATCTTCACCCTCTTTAGACTGAAAATTCCAAGTTTTCCTTACCATTTCTTTTGAGTGGCAGGTGCTGGGACTCAGTGACCCTTTGGCTGCCCATTTCCAGAAATTTCTCCAGTTCTTCCATGGCCTTCTGAGTCCATGGACCATGCATGAACACAGTACAATATGATGTTACATGGTTTCAGAATGTGGCTTCTGGCCCTGAGAACAAATGGACCTGTGACAATCATCTTTTTTTTCCTTTTTGAAAGCCAAGCAGCCTCTGGGCCTCAGGTCTCAGATGGGAAATAAGGAATATTAAGATTTATCTTAACCATCCGTGCTATACCAGGGGAGCTGTGCAGGTGCTCTATCCTCATAGCTCCAAGTCCTGAGACATCCAGCACCAGTTGAGACACCAGATGAGTGTCAAAGAGTTGAATAAGACCTTGCATAAGTCACTGAAAGGAATTGTCACCTGTTTTTCTTTGTCCCATCATAATTCATCCCTTCATCGTTTGTCCTGGACAAAGAGAAGGAAGCTACAGCTCAAGCATAAAGGGGTTGTTTTGCCACCAGAAGTGAAAGGAGTGAGATAAAGTTACTCTCTGTAACACCACAAATGAGTCTCATCCTGTGCACAAACCCAGACAAGTCTGAATACTGCAAACTCTTTCTTTCCCATCACCATCTCAAATACAAATCTAGTCCCTTATCCCTGTTACTGCAGTGCCTCCTTCCTCCTTTATCACCAGCTGCCTGACTGGACTTTCTGTTTCTGCTTGTTTAAACATACCTATGACAGTGCCCAAACATTTCACTCTGCCTGCCTACCATCACCCCACATCTCTGCCATCCCAGGATCCTCATTTTGTTCCCACACACTCATGTCCTCTGATGCTCCCACATCGATATACACACCAAGATAGCACAATCAGACCTCTAGGGTGGGCCGTTTAAATCTTTTGTCATTTCATTAAAAATGAACCCATGTGCATTTCTGCCACTTTATGTGCTCTGATCTGGAAACCTTCTCTTGCAACTGTTGTCCCTATTGAGAAAGCCTGGGTATCTACAAAGCCACATCCTTTAGACCAGTCACGTGGGCTCCCATGGTGCTTGAGCTGCTGGGGGACTTGGGCATGAGGGAGGGCAGCTGAAATTCCTGGCCAAGCATCATTACCCTTCTGTTGCTGTCCTTAGCCTCACAAATGGGTTTGAGTTAGTTTTAAACAAAAGAAAACCAGAAACCTACCCAATACACAAGCTAATTTGTTCACAAATGTTCCGTTCTTATTTCATGCACGGAAAGCCACTCTGAAGCAGCCAAGCTCTATTTTTACCATACCACTTTTCTGTTTAATTTTGCTTTTGGAGGCACAGGAAGTGTGTTCTTATTACCAGTCTATTCATTTGTCAAAAGCTCTCCTCCGGAGGCTCAACACTTTTGTTTACTGCACAGGAGATGTTTTCTCTTTAAAAGGTCAGCTCCTTTATCAACTATTTCTTTAAGTGAGTCTGACTACATGTACCTAATTAAAAAACACATAGAGTTCACATTTTATTCCAGCATATTTATTGTTTCACTTAGTAGCTCTAACAAGAGCAATCTGTATTTCTGATGTCTATGAGTAAATCCCTTAAAGACCGCTCATACATTTGAGAAGTGGACCTTCTCCCTATACAGATATATGATATATATACAGATATATGTGAAAAGTAGAACTCTTTTCTCTCAAGAAATCTAAAGGCTATGAAAGGTTTTAATTATTTGTGCTCAGGCTGAGCTTTGCTAGTTCCAATAAAGATAAATGGGCTTTGCTAGCTGACAGCTAATATACCACATAAAACATCTATTATTTAAAAAACATAATACCAGTTCAGCCTGTACTGGTAAGATCCATACATACTGTAGAAAGAAAATTTAAATCCACACTAGTATTTTATTTTTGTATTAAACTCTACATACCCAGAATGAGCCAGCAGTGTTCCCAGGTGTACAAGAAGGCAAACAGCATCCTGGCTTGTGTCAGAAATAGTGTGACCAGCAGGACTAGGGAGGTGATTGTCCTCCTGTACTCAGCACTGGTGAGGCCGCACCTTGAGCACTGTGTTCAGTTTTGGGTCACTCACTGCAAGAAGCTCTTTGTTGTGCTGGAATGAGTCCAGAGAAGAGCAACGAAACTGGTTAAGGGTCTTGAGCACAAGTCTTATGGGGAACTGCTGAGGGAGCTGGGGTTTCTTAGTCTGGAGAAAAGGAGGCTGAGGGGAGATCTTACTACTCTTTACAACTACCTGAAATGAGACTGTAGCCAGGTGGATGTTGGTCTCTTCTTTCAAGTTACAAGCAGTAGAACAAGGGGAAATGGCCTCAAGTTGTTCCAGGGGAAGTTTAGATTGGATATTGGGAAAAAATTTCTTCACTGAAAGGGTTGTCAGGCACTGGCACAGGCTGCCCAGGGGAGTGGTGGAGTCCCCGTCCCTGGAGGTATTTAAGAGGTATAAATGTGTTGCTTAGGGACATGTTTTAGTGGTGGACTTGACAGTGCTGGGTTAACGGTTGGGCTTGATGGTCTTAAGGGTCTTTTCCAACCAATACAATTCTACGATTTTATGGTAAGACTCCTTAGCAGATTTTCGGAAACTGGATGTTGCAATCTAGCCAGCTGAGGTAACATGAGAGCCCAGTACCCCCAAGTCTTTCAGAAAGGTTCCAGTTACCTCTCAAAGTACCTTATTCTTAGAGAGGAAACTGATGAACTAGTGATTCATGCATGGGACAGTCCTGGTGAATGGTTGGTTGTTTTCAGTCACACCAGAAAAAAAATATGGGAAAAAATAAGAGCAAATCAAAAAGACTTTTACATACTTTTAACAAAGTAAGAAAAACAAAAAAGGCCTGCCTCACCTTTGTAATAGGCATTACAAAGTCTGTCATATACTTCTTCCATTTTGAGATTATTTAATTCTTTTGAGCAACTTTTTTTCCTAAAGCTAGGTAAAATTTTAGTGTGAAAGAGGACTGAAAATTTGAATTCTGAAACTGTTGCTAAAAAGCTCCCAGACTTCAGTATTTCACAAACAAAATACCATATTTCTGAAAGTCTGAATTTAAATGTCTTTTCCTTCATAAAATCCTGTTAGTCAAATTGAATCCAATTTACAAAATATTTCAGTGCTTACAATTCTTTTTTGCTACCTATTTCCCTGTAAAAAGGGATAATAGCAATTATAGCAATTTTATAGCAACTCCTGTTATTCATTTTTCAAATGAGTTTATAGACGTGTTTTTTTTATTATCTAGCTTAAGTGAAATAACATAATAAATGGTAGTTTAGACACCATAGAATTGTTTATTTCAAGAAAAAATGTTGCTATTTTTTGACATAGAGACTTTTTTGTGTGGTTTTGACTTATATTTTCAGTCATGTTTGTTCTGACATTGTGCTTGCCTGAATACATATTTTAACAAGTTCATATGTAGATGGGTATAAAATCATGTATAACTGATGCTCATTGCAGAAAGTGCATATGGTTTTTCATTCAAATTAAACAAAGGTGAGAAAAAATATGGATTAAAACAAAATGTGTGTTCATTCAGTCTTTTGTTCTGACTCAACTAAATAATTATATTTTTTTAAAAAAAAAAAAAGCATGGTTGAGTAAGTTATATTTTCTTGCATTCAATTTGCTTTGGAGACAAAGCCACAAACTCTGACATAAACAAACCTGTTGCTGGATGTGGAAGTTGTCCTACCAAATATGAGCATCAGGCAGATCCAATCTGTGGCTGCACTCTTACTGTCTGAAAATAAAAGCACACAACCCTTCAGGCACACAACCCACACAAAGCAAGAGCAATTTTTTTAAAGATACTTCACAGGGATCTTGAGTGAAATAGCTATATGGAAAAATATTTGACTGTAGCTTCGGGAGCAGCAGCACTCACGAAAAAGAAACATTTCTCGTAGCTTACTCTTATATAGACTCCTTGGCACCTAATTGTGTGGTTAACTCAGTCTGTTTTCATGACACCGGTAGGAATTTAGTTTTTCTGAGACCTCCACACACAGCTAAATTCAGCTACGGCTAGCTTTCAGAATCTACCTGAAAGAAATCTAAAAGCCTAAATAGCAGCTAAAGTTTCAAAAGTGATTGGGAGGTTCTCAGACAAAGTAGTGGACAAGGCTTATTTCCTTTGGAAACATGGCTAAAGTACTATTCTGCACTTACCATTTCCAGCTTATCAAAATGCCACAATCTGAAACAAAACATTGACCCAGCTGAAATTACAGAGTGTTTTTAAAAATTTCTTGTTTGAAATGTCTTTTTAAATGTCACTTCCAGCCTTATTTCTCAGCTATTTTTTTCTGCAGTCTAAAAACTGCACAAAGTAGAAATGGGAAGTCAGTAGCAAGAAACTAGGTCTTTGTATTTCACTGTGACTTCTTTTGGCAGGGAAAGTGGAGGAAAGTAGTGATGGCCTAATTATTTAGCTTAAAGAAAGCAGCCAGAATCCCAGTATCAACTGCAATAAGAAATGGAAGAGGAGGGGGATGGAAAGAACATGGCAGCTATTCAGATAACCTAAGTAATTGTAAGAGGGGTAACTGCCTGAGCTCTGAGACAATGGTATTTGTGAGGCAATGTTTGGATGCAAAAGTTTGGTTTTGTACATTAGGCCAAATGAACAATGTCACTCACTTCAATGGACAGAAAACCAACTGCGTACATACAACAAGTCACCACTACAAAAGACAGCAAGAATCACAGAAATGTTGTTTTCCCAGCATCTATGAGAATAATTTTAATTTTTTTTTCTTCTCAAATGAGCAACAAAGTTAAATTAAAATCCTGCCTTATTTTTGTAAGGAAGGAGCACCTTGTTCTTCTGAAATATGTTGCCTAGAAGCAAAAGCCACTGAAATCCCCCTTTGACTGCAAAGAAGTTGTTAAGAAAGAAATCTCCAGTACTAGATTCCTGGCTGTTTCAATTTTCCCAGTCTTTCCAGCCCCTTCTGTAACTTCATGCAACAGTAATAGGAGAAGGAAAAACAATATGCTTAGGCAATATCTGTGGCCTGGAGGCAGCCTGTTTGGGGTGCAGCTGAATGTAAACTGAAGAGGAGAATATGATTTAAGGAAGGAAGTTTGTGACATTTTTTTCATTCTTCTTTTGAAAATTGAGTAGTAGGAGGAATCAGATATCTGTAGTTTGAAGTCACTTTCTTCTCTGTAGTCCATATTTCTCAAAAAAACCCAGACATAACAACTGACAACTCTTTCTAGTTCAAACACCTCTTCTTTACCAATGGCGTTCAAACTGCTCTCCCAAAGCCTTGCTTCCCTAGGAAGCTGCTGGTGGGCAAAGTCAGCTGCAAAGTAGCAGTCAGCAGTGTATGTCTGTGTGCTACTTTGCACTGTAGTGCACACACACACTACCCAGAGCATCAATGCCAGATGGTTTCCCCAGTGAATGATCATCTTGACCTAGGGAAAGTTTACTCAGTGTAGGTGGTATTTTGCAAAGAAGAAGTAAACACTCTCCAAGTCACCTCAGATCCCCTAACCCTAAGCTGATCAGGTCCAAGGTCTGTATCAATCTGTAGTGTCTTCTGCCCATTTCTATAGGAATGTACTAGAAGTTCTTGTGCTTGGTCTGCAGGCTTCCTTCACTGCATAAGTTATAAGTCAACTGGTACAGCATATTGATTGAAACAAGTCCTTCCTTTCTATCAAACAGATTCTTCTCCATTCTTCTTATGCCTTATATTTATGATAGTTCATTGATCAAAGCAAAGCAAGTTGACAGAGTATGTCTGTGCAGCAGTCAAGTTTGTTCCAACACCTGCCCAAGGAGCTGTATGAATATTCAGGCACAAAGCTGTCTCAAGGTTGTTCAGCAACGCAGGCAAAAACTGAATATGGTTAGATGCAAGTAAAGCCACCCTTACTTCAGGAATCAGAGGGGGAAAGGAAAGGAATAGAGTTGGTATAGAAAAAAGCAAATAGAGGGAATGTCTGGCTTCTCCTACCAACACAGAAGTGAGAAAATTGGTGGAATCAGCTCCTTCTGTGAGGGTCTATTTCTCTCTTCTCTAGTGACCTAACTGGATAGATAGACAAGGACAACAGCTGCCTGCCTTGATTTCTAAACATCTCACATACTAGCATATGCACCAGGCCCATCACCAATCTGATTGCATCTACAACGCTAAATAAAACCAGGTCAGGAATTGTTCTGCAATCTTGAGAGCAAGTGGTACAGGATTTCCATGCCATGGTGCAGAGTACTTAGCCCTGAGTCTTGTGTGGACTTTACGTCTCTTATGTTTAAGGCATAATTAATATATTGACAGTGATTTTTTTCCACTTCAAATTATCTGAAGTAACGTGAGATCTGTGTTGCAGACCAAGGTTATATGTTGCTTGACAAAGAGGTGGCATGAGGGTATGTGGAGTTGTCTGAGGGAACAAAGCTTGTTGGGACAGTGTTGGCAGATGAGTCTGGAAGCCAAAGCTGATGCAGTCTGATCCATGCTGTCTAATGGGAGCAGTCCCTGGCACATACTGTCTCCCAAACCATTTCCATGTATTGTCTCAGAGCACTAGTTAGCATGGGCCAAAGACAAGATTAGTAACTTGCTAACACAACAGTACAGATAATCAACATTAGACAAGCCAACAAGCTCATATTTACACGTCAGCTTCCAGAAACAACCAGGAGCCCATCTCAGATATCAGTGACATTACAGGTGCATAATTTAATCAGTCAGAATTATCTATACAAAATGTTCAGCTGATCAGCTAACTTTTGTTTCTAGAGTTTTCAGTTAGGAAAATTTTAATGGGAAAAATTCATGAGAAGAAGGAACTGATTCTCTCCATCGCTTCTTACAAAACTTGAGAACTCTCTTTTTCCATATAATCAGTAAAGAAAACATGGAGAAACCAGAATTTAACCAGCCCTCACACAACTTCCCTGAAAGGCTGAGCTGTAAATCAACAACTCAGACACCAAAAAGAAGCTGCAGAGAAGATGAAGTCATACCCTTCTCAGGGGTGCACAGTGAAAAACAAGGAGCAACAAGCACAAGCTACAGTAAGGAAATTGCAATAGAATATAAACAAAAAATGAGTGCATAAAGTGAGAGGTGCAGCACTGGGTCAGAGCCCAGGGAGGCTGTGGAAACTCCCGTCCTTGGCCCTGAGCTATACAACCTAACCTTGAAGTTGGTCCTGTGTTGAGCAGGGCATTGGTCAAGAGACTTTCAGCAGTCCCTTCTGACCCAAAATATTCTATGATTTTAAGTAGGTTTTAAATGTACTTATTTTTTATTTCTAGCAGTTAGAGCACGTAAATACAAACAGTTTAAAACTGATAACACTCAGGTCAGTATATTTCCTTCATGCTTTCTCCTTTTCCTAGTACACCCCACAGGGATAAAAAGTTGAGTTCTTGGTAAATCTCTGAAGAAACAGTGCAACTGACAAGTGAAAATTTTTGCATTAGTACACGTGCTAGTAACCAGCAGAAATAGCTGGAGCTGAGTAACTGCAAAAAGAAATCTCTTGGGACACTCATCAGACAACGACACGATACAGCAACTCAGGGAGAAATACATCTGTAGCAGAGGCATCACAAAGAAAGCACGTGGCCAGTATTTGCAGCTATTATGGCCTGTCAGCACTGTGAATCATTAATGATCCCTATTATCCCTACTGCAGCAGTTGTCAGTAGTTCTGCCACATGGAAATACTAGGCATGAGCCAAGGTCTGATGTTGCCAGGTGGCATGACTCAGGGTGGGACTCCTGGACTGGCTCTGCCACTATCCTTGTTCCACTGCCTGCAGCAGCAGTGACAATAGCATGCATTTTACCAGTGCAAAAAATCCATCCTTTCTACCTTTCTCACCATCTCAGAAGAAACACTCCTTCTGAGGAGGCTGTTTCCTGCATGTTTGTGGATACAAGGACACTAGAGCAAAGGAGACTGAGGTCTGATTGTTTCAGAAGAGACAGAATATCTCTCTGACTTCTTCGTACATTGCTATGTGCAATTGCATGCAAGAGTCACTGATTTTAATGCTAGCCTTGCACACCTACCATGGCCAAAAATCTTCATTCTGCCTTTCTGGTAGTCCTCCATTGCCTAGCCTTCCATTGGTAAGCCATGATTTTTGGAGTAACCACTGCTCTCTCCATCATGTTGAGCTTAGTCTCCATTGTCCATCTTTCTCTGAAATTGCATGGACCATCTATTTGTCTTCCTTTTGTAGCTCTATCGGTACGTCATTCTCAGACTTCCCTATTTATTATCTGCTTAAGGTGGAAACATCTTTGCTTTTGCCTTTCTGATGAGAGCAAGGGAACGAAAGTGGGAAGGTTGAACATGAAGTAGCGAGCTCTAGACAAGAGTAAGAGACCATCTGCCATAAAGGATAAGAAGGACTTGTTAATTTAACATATAGCTTGTGACAGAAATTACTTGTACCATCCAGGGGAATATGATGAACAAGAAGATGGCACAAGCCAGAGCACATGTGCAATATCAGCAATAGCCCATACATATGCTGAGTCTGCTCAAAAGAATAGCATCTAGACTGCATTGAACGGGTCCCCCAAAAAACACCCTGGACATTGGTCCCAGTCACCACATACATAAGGGGGTAAATGCCCAGCATGTATGTTCACAGCAAAAGCGATAGGTTAATTTGTGTAGATTCACGGGCTTTCAGGAGAACCCTTATGTTCTCCAAACCTCTACCTCAAGCTTTCCTGCAAGCCAAAAGTCTGGTAAGAATCACGTCTAACTAGATTAATCAGACAGGAACAGAGATATGTAACCACAAACTCTCCTTATTCCAGAAATCTATTTTCAATGCCAGGCATTTGCACTAGAGATGGCTCTGAATTAACGCTGGCTCCAAGCACTCAGACTTCAGGTAGTAAACAAGTTTCATAATCCAATTTGGGATCCCCAGCCTAATGAAAGGCAGAAGACATTAATAATCAACTGTCTCCATACATCTTTGCAGGCTCAGAACCTGTAGCTTTTTTACACTGCCCCATATACATAACAAAGCTGAAGTATTCCGCTTTCCTGCACTTCAAATGAAGCTACGTTTATCAAAGCAGATGTAAAAACAGCATTCTGGAGCCTTTAGTGGTAAATTCTGTAACAAAATTGGTTAGAATCCAAGACAAAAACTACGAGGTCAAATGACTACCAAAAACAGAGTTGTGGGTTTTTTTGAAAATTCACGTATCAGCTTCATTTTCTGTCCTCCATAATAAAAGGTTAAGAATCAGAAATTAATGGAAATGTTTGTACTGCATACAGGCAAAGCATTACTCAGGTTGAATTTTTGCTGCTTTACAGGCTTAAAAGAAATTAAAATAGTAGTATGATATTTTTATCAAGTTGGATTAGAAGGCAATGATGAAGCAGGCAGTGTGAAAAAACAAGGTATCATCCTTGCAGCCTCTTTTCTAATCATAAATATACATCAATTTGCATTTCTTTTCTAGGAAAACTGATGCTTAAATAAATTTAAATCACACGCATGCTCTCTCTGAAATTATATTTATGGTTCTATGGGTGCAAATAAGTAATTTGGTTCTTGAAGAAATTTGCCAAGTCAGTGTTTATTGAACTTTTCAACATTTCAAAAAGAGGACTAAACAATGTTCCCAGCCCAGTGAATAGACAATCTTGCATTGATTTCAGCAACACAGGACCAGATCCTAATTCCTTCTTTTTCTGAAGAAAATCTGCATTTTGTGATAATGGCTGCTTACAATTGTTAGCTGATCATAAAAAGCTCAATTTTTCTCTATAAACAAGACACACTCTCCGCATATCTAGTGATAATACACAGTGTCTTGCAGTACGGATTACACAGTCTCACTGAGAGTGATACAGGCTGAGTTCAGCAAACAGGCAAATCCCCCTCCATTCTGAGATTATCTGTTCCTGTGCACTCAGGGCTCATCAGACCTGCGATTTTACAAAGCCCTGAAACAGTGACTAAAACCAGCTAGAGAACAGGCAAAGCATTTCAAAAGCTCCCCCTCTGCTTCCTCCTCTCTGACTTTTCCTTGCATCACAGGCAAGAAAAGAAACAGAAAGACCCAGACGTGGAGCTCAGTATTGAACACTGCAGAAAATGCCTTGTGCTGTGCATTGCTACACCTTCTTCTCCTGATGCCAAAGCCTAACAAGCTCCCAGAGGCGTTGGGGAACAGAAATAGCCACCTGGTACTGCCAAATATTCCACAGATGAGTTCAGTGTTGGGGAGGCTTGTGATCACAGCAAATGAGAGGGAATACTGAAAAATGTTCACAGAAGGCAAGCTTGAACCTTACAAATTCAGACACCATCTCAGCTTAAAACTTGGCCTCATCCTATTAGGAAAGTGGGGAATGACCTCTACGCAGACAGAAATCACAGTCAAAAAGATCGCTGCTTGACATTTGTATATGTGCAATACAGTCCATGAGAACACTTCATAGGTTATAAATAATTTTTTTTAAATAGTGAATTTTCAATAAATTTGCATACAAACCATTCACAAATACGTCACAAAAGATAAGATTAGCCTACTGAATTACAGTGAAACATTCACAAAACTCTCTATATCAGTTTCTGTTACGAAAAAGTCAGTTATAATTTGCAATATTCTCTGTTGAAACTCAATTATTTTGCAGGTCATCCTACAACTCTAATACAGTATATGATCAAAATAGGCTATAAGTACTTAAATCTGACAAGTATGCCCTTTACACACCTCCTTTTGCTTATGTATTTATACAGTACCATGAAAAGATCTCTGAAGCACTAACAAAATTTAAAAAAATCACATTGTTAATAACAAAATGATTGCTTAGGGATTATAGTAATGCATTACATTCATAGCCATGAAGGTTGTGAGAGCATCTCCTGTACAGCTCTTTGTGTCAAACAACTTTGTTGTTGACACTGGATTCATGTTATTCTACAGACTCTAAATAAAAATATGTGCCTGGCAACACTGGATTGTGCCTTCCCAGTGCTGTTCTAGAATAGACAAGACCAGGACACCAACACTGATTACATCTTTTCTAGAAAATAAAATGTTCCTGAGCACTGACACCCAATAGCTTTTATGGTAAAATTCCTAGAAAAGTCCCTGGCATGGTTCTGACCAGTGTAGAACTGAGTACACACAATTCCTGGCTACATTTCAGGTGTTAGCATGGGACACAGACTATTGCCAATAAACAGTTTGTGTGAGACTACCCTGCTTTGGAAACAATGGGAGTTCAATAATACAAGTGTGGGCTGTACCACTCCATTTAGCCTCCATGCTAAAGAATAGGTCTGGGCACGTTTAATTTACTGATAAAGACATAGCTGGCACATATTGCTATGATGAAACACAAGTGAACTAATCAGGGACTTACTTAGGAGAAATCCTTGTCATTTGGTGGAAAATGAAACAAGTCACTGAAATCTCATATGTGTTATATGCATTTGCTTCAGGGACTCACTGAAAAAATGTTTTGAACAGAATACTCTAAATTGGCCTAAATTGGCATTGTATTGCTACCTGGCCATTGTGTTCAAACAAACATAATGTTTACTGGGAGAGGGGGAAGCATTCAGAAGGAGTATATATAATGTTTTTACAGTGCAGATTAATAATATGTATATATTTTTGTCATGAAGAAAAGCGGAGAGAATAAAAATAGCTCTCAAGTGAGATAGCTTCTATTCACTCCTCTGTTCTTGGAACCATGACAGCCATTATATAACCAAAAGGAAAATTAAATGAAATAAACAGCATAAGCTAATTGGGTTGATAACAAGTAAAAATATAATTAGTCAAAGTGTTTCGTGGCAAAGGCGCTGACAATATGTGGCTGTTCCTCAGCCTTAGTGGTGAACAGGGATCCTGCCATGTGTTTAAAACTTATTCATCAAGCATTTCCATGGAAACACAGAGATGCACAATCCTTGGATCACTTATTTCAGGAACTGCTGCTCCCAAGGTTCACTCTGGAGTGAGAATTCAGACCAGAAGAGGATTATGGGCTGTGATTCTGATCTGTAAATCTCACCATACAGTTATTCTTCAGGTCTTACAGGAGGAGAATTTGCATGAGGGAAAGAGTAAAAGGGCATCTTGCATAAAGGGAAAAAGATTTAAAAGGGTGACCTTAATTTTTTCCCTCAGAGACTACCTGAGAGTTGAGAAATGACAGCACTGGAAAGAGCCTGAAGAGTTTATGAAATGGCCAGATACCTGCAGGGAAATTTAAATGTTCACGGGAGTGTTAGCAAGGTGCTATATGGAGACAGGCAGGTTAAATACAGTCTTTGGGGTTTGTTGTCTGAAACTGCCCTCTTTCATATCCAGATGGGAGTCAGCTCTGGTGCGACCTCTCCAGGTTAAGAAAAATTCTGCTACGTTGGAAGGGGCAGGTCTCTGAAGCCCATCTACAGTGACAGCCCACCACTGTGTGCTGGGGAACACCAGTGACTCTTTGCTCCTGCTACAAAACCTATGGCCACTTGAAAAAATGAGGCCCTTACATCTTTTTGTGGGTCAGTTCATGCATTGTAAAAGACAGGGCAGGCTGGTTACAATGCACAAAGGCTTAATCAACACAAAGCATTTTGAAAGCATCACTAAAATTTGTTGTATTAATAAAAGGTGCTTCATCGCTAGCAAGTACTTCTACAGGAAATAAACACTGGATGCAAAGCAGGCTAGATGAGTGCAGTGTATGACTGGAGGCGTACCTTGATGGGAACATCCCTTCAGATTTCTCTTGATGCCACTAATAAAATCAGAATGTGTATCTTCTCCCAGGCCTTAGTTTTTTAGTACACTTTACTGTTTCTGATAAGAAATGCTCAGGCAGGGAGGTCTAGGACATGGTTGCCTTTAATAGCAAGATCAGAAGTAGTGTATATTCTCAAAGGCAACAAAGAACATCTGCACCCTGCCTTTGTTTTCATGCCAGGCTCTAACTGGAAAAGGAAAACAAAATATTCATAATGCCTTAAAGATAATGAACCACATTAAACCAGCATTACTAGCTAAACATACATCACATTAAAGCCTCAAAAGCCAGAGCCTTCATAGCTGTTCATAAGTATTTCAGAGGTCTATTACGGCAGTGATGAGATAGCTCCTGTGGACTGAAATTTCCTCAGGCACAATGGAGAGAGTTAAGCATAAATTGTGAAGCCTTAACTTCAAATTTTCTGGCTTTGGCTTAAGTCTGCCTCACAAAGTTCCTGCCGTGCCTTTTTATTGTGTTTATTTCGCCATATATTACATAGCATTAATGATAATTCAAGGAGGCACACTGTCACCAGCTGGGGTAAGCTCATTCAGAACTGCCTTGTGACACGACTTCCAGTGCTGCCTGAATAATGTTCTCTTTAAACACAGCAGCAAACTGAAAAAGTGACACAGGATGGAATGCACAGCCTTCAAACACAGAACTGCTATCATGTTTCTATGCTACTGTTGGCCTTTGAGCCTTTCTTTTGACAGAAAAGGCTATGGGGCTGAACAGAGGCTTGGCTGGCAGTGGAGTCAGCCAGAAGGACTGACAACCAGTCTCCAAACCTTTTCTTTTCCCTGAATATTTCAATCACCCCTAAAACTTTACAAGGGTCTGCAATCTTTCTCCACAGGGATGGGTTTGCACATCCTGAAAAAGCTACAGGTACTGTGAGACTCCACAGATGATCTGCTATGTAGCACATGTTTCTACAAGTGAGGGTCTGTAATGCTCTTTGAGCCATACTGACCCACCAAGAGCAGCCCCATGCACAACCCTCCCTCTGAACAAGAGCCCAGACTTTCCTGGTAGTTCCCCCACATGAAAGGGTTTAGGTCTACTGCCCAGGGCAGTGCCAGATGGAGACATCCAAGCCTGTGGAATGCCAGAGACAGGACTGCTGTGTCAAGCAGGAGCTTTGATATGTCTATGCCCCGATTTCCCAGACAGGCAAGAGGTGACTACCAGAGATCAGGAAAATTAAGTGATTTCCAACCCAAGCTGCTTGCTCCCAGTTCTCTGCTTGAAGGTCACCACACACAGCAGAACTAGACAGCCCACACCTGAGCCTGCATAGCAGTTACTGCAGTACTCTAACATAAACTGTGGCCAATGCAGGGCATGCCAACAACAGATAGGTCAACACCTTGGCTGTTCAGGAAAAGCATTTCCATAAACCGATGGTACATCATATCAGTGCTACTATATTCAGAGCCAAGTACCCAGGCAGAGCCAGCAGAAGCCTTTTCCCTTCTCAGCCTGGCAGCAGAACAATAGCTGTTAGCCAGAAGGGAGAAAATTAGGAGGTCAAGAGCTGAAATTCCTACAGGAACAAGCCCCAGAATGCAGAAGGGTAACAGTGAAAAGACAACAACTGGGTCGATTAAAACCCATCTGATTAAACCATCCTCCTCCTCAGTAACTCTTCTTTCTTGTACATAAACATGATGGAGCTATTTATCTCCAAAGGCTCAGAAGCCAAAAAAAATATAAAAAAATAAAGGCAGTTACTGTCATTTCTGTTTCTTAAATTCTTTTAAGACACTTACGGGGGAACGTTGTGTAGGCCCATACAGTTAGAGAAAAAAGCACACTTGTATTAAAGGCCACAGGCATACCGAATTAAAATTAAATCATGTTCTGAAGTACTGTATGCTTTATGTTACTGGGAGAAGGACACATAATTCCCTGTCTCAATATCAGCAAGACATTGATTTTCTATGGAAATGTGCTTGAATTGCTCTTGGTATATATTACACTAAAGCCTGCTTTTCCTTCAACAAGAGTAGAATTGTTTCTGTCTAACAAATGTTGTGGTTTTTTAAACTCCTTATGCTTATTTAATACTGTCCCCATAGCAATGCAATTGATAGAAAAAATAGCTCAGCAATTGCTCATTTTCTCTGCTCATCTTGTTGACTGAAACCCCCAAGCAAATCCATTTCCTCATTTATATCTGCTATATTCCAGAAGATCTTCTTTGGTGCATAAGAAACTCATTTATTAAACTGTAAAGAGGGGCGGGGGGAAGAAAGATCTGCTTGAACACATCTTGCAGAATTTAGATATGGGTGTAGATGGGATGACCTGGTAGATAGGAAACAAGACAGAGAGACCTCCTTCTATATAGCAATAAATTGAGGATGCTTGACATCTTAAGACTTTTGTGTTGTGTGTCTAATAGGTGATCAAAGAAGAAGGATTATAGGTTTATTGATTAATAGAAATTTCGTGCCAGTAATACAGGAAGAAGTTATGTGTTGACTTAGAGAAATGATAAGAAAAATAATGCCTGCCTTTTTCTTGTTTGTTTTTAATGGCAGCTAACGTACTGGAAGAAGACTCAATGGAGCAGGACATAGAGAGCCCTGTCACTATTCATCAGCCAAAGTTGCCCAAACAAGCTAGAGAGGATCTGCCAAAAAATATAAACAAAGAATGTGCCAAGAGAAAAATCCAGAGGTATGTTAGGAAAGATGGGAAATGCAACGTCCACCATGGGAATGTCAGAGAGACTTACCGTTACTTGACTGACATCTTCACTACCTTAGTCGATCTCAAGTGGAGGTTCAACCTGTTGATTTTTGTCATGGTTTACACTGTGACCTGGCTCTTCTTTGGAATGATCTGGTGGCTAATTGCCTACATGCGAGGAGATATGGATCATATAGGGGACAGCACGTGGACCCCATGCGTCAGCAACCTCAATGGGTTTGTCTCTGCCTTTTTATTCTCAATCGAGACAGAAACCACCATTGGGTATGGTTACCGGGTCATCACGGACAAGTGTCCCGAGGGAATTATTCTGCTTTTAGTGCAGTCTGTTTTAGGTTCTATCGTCAACGCGTTCATGGTTGGCTGCATGTTTGTGAAAATATCCCAACCTAAGAAGAGGGCAGAAACCTTGGTTTTTTCTACAAACGCAGTTATTTCCATGCGGGATGGAAAGCTCTGTCTAATGTTCCGAGTAGGAGACCTTAGGAATTCACACATTGTAGAGGCATCAATACGAGCCAAGTTGATCAAATCCAAACAGACAAAGGAGGGGGAATTTATACCACTCAACCAGACAGATATCAACGTAGGTTATTACACAGGGGATGATCGTCTCTT
The DNA here is from genome assembly GCA_013398125.1 of Aegotheles bennettii. Lineage (NCBI taxonomy): Eukaryota > Metazoa > Chordata > Aves > Caprimulgiformes > Aegothelidae > Aegotheles > Aegotheles bennettii. The sequence goes on from VZRW01000394.1 coordinate 140,073, forward strand.
TTTGGTTTCACCACTGATCATCAGCCATGAAATTAACCAGCAGAGTCCTTTCTGGGAGATTTCCAAAGCCCAGTTACCCAAAGAGGAGCTAGAAATTGTTGTAATCCTAGAAGGAATGGTGGAGGCAACAGGTAACATTTCTTATACTTTGTATAAGGTAAATGCTTTAATTTTAGAAAGGAAAATCAGTGGTTTTGCTTCATATTAAACGAATCACTTCAATAGTTGTTACATTTGAAAAAGACATCAGTTATCTGGCTAGCTTCAAGATTAAAAGCATGTCCAGTTTGATTGTCTGTTCCATCTTGCCTAATGGAATTAGTGTTGTTTCTGCTCTGTTTGGAAAATGGGATAGCATTTCTCATTTTCTAAGTTTTTCACGCATGTCACCCAGTTATTTGTCATTCTATTGCAGGAGTACCTCAACCACTAGGACCTTGTGGCATAAAATTATTTAGAAAAAAAAAATCAATACAAAACTCTGTGATTAACACGGAAGCACCATAGTTCCTGCTGCTTCCAGTCACACATGGGTAACTGCAGAATATCTGAAATTCCTAGCCTATTTGGATCCAGTAGGAAGTGATAACGTGTTCAGTTTTCTCTTTTTGCTTGCTTCTTTGCTTCATTTTGTTTTAACTTGTAATATGGGGCTTGTTCCACTTTAGTTCACAAAAAAACTGCCTGATTTTGTATTTCACGGTGGCTCCCTACACACGGCAGAAGTATACAGAACACTTAAAGCTGGTATATATAAATAAGGAATGCTATGTCACCAGGGTATTGTTAAGAGGCTGTTTGGTCACTACCTACAATTATACAGCAGAACATCAGACACCACTTGACATGGAGAAAATAGTGCTTGGAATTCACAGCAAATGGCCTAGTAATGTTTTTCCTTTGCATTAAAGACAGAATAGTAGGAGGATGGTTTCTCTAAAATTGCTGCATCTCCTGCAGTCAGGGTGATGGTATGCCTGTTTTAGGAGGTGGAGATATTTTTTTTCCTATTAACTGTATCAAACTCTGAAGTGAGTAAATATCATCAATACAAGGGGATGGTGATTATGAAATGAAGAAAAGATGTGCTTGGGGAGGAGGAAACACTGACTATAGAAATACAGAAACTAGATTTGCCATTTTTCCCTACTACTGTCACAAAAGCTAGGAAAGTTTGAGGATGCAGATTACATATCTCTGACGGAGGAACAACCTTTCTAACCCTGACTCCTGTTTTGCAACTGGAGCAGGGAAATAAAGAGCAGTCTCTTACTAGAACATGTGTGTGTGTTTCTCACATCTATTATGTGGTGTCAGAAGAAAACTGCATTTGTCACCATATAATAAACGTGTGAGACAAAAATGGAGCAAAAAAAAATTGAAAGGAACTTGGCAGAGAATTTGAAGTGGTAAATGCAAGGCTTCCAGATTTTCCAGGAAGTAGGTGGTACTGAAGAGAAATCAAGATGAAATGTTTGGTGTTTCTGATTTGTGTGGTAGGCACAGAGGTTCCAAACATCTGCATCACCCTCAGGTGAGATGATGGGGAAATTGCTGTTTGTTAGCTGAAACCATTTTGAAATTTCTGAATTGCAGCTAAATGCACTTAACATCCCAAAGAACAGTGGGTATTTTCAGGTTTACTGAACACCATGTTTTCCAGAAAAGTGATTGGCAAGTAGTAGAAGTATAAAAAAAATCTCACCAAAAATACCTATAAGATCAAAAGACAGTATACTTCTGCAGTGCAGCAAATGCAGCATTGTTGTCTTAAACCTCATCACTCTTCACTGTTTAACCCTCCCTCCCTTACCTCACCTTCAGCCCTGCACACTCACAAGGCTCCCTGGGCTCTCCTCTGCTGCTTTGAGACTGACCACAGCTTCCACTCACCCATTATCAGCTTTTGCTACCTCTCAGACTGCTCGGGGTGGCAAATTCTAAGTTAAAGTGCTGGAGGAGTCCATGTCAACAAAGAAACTGGATGCAGTGATTTGAAAACGAGTTGAAGCCATCCATGATTAAGATGTTACCCTAGCACTGGATAGGTAGCTACATTTACCATTTCAAGCTGCTCCATTTTGCTCTGCTTGGGTTGGGTCTCTAACAGGCTCCCAGCTGCATGAGATATGCAGGGAGAGCATCGAATAATACTGCTTAACTATGGCATCAGAAAGATTGATGTTGCAGTTACCACCACATTTTCTAAAACATGTTTGTGTGGAAGTAACCACTTGTTCCGTGCTTTACGCACATTTATTAGGTTATTTTTGCTGAAGGTGCAATCGGGCCAACTTTCTACCAGAACTAGACATTTTCCCTTTTTTTAATTTACAAATATTTTTTTTTTGTAAACTGTAATTTACAGTTACATCTTAGCAAAAACTCAAAATAAATTTAGACCATCATCTATTCATTTTCCTTCTTACACCCAATGTAGAGCAAAAGCAGCAAAAGTAGTGGCTTCTAAGTTGACCTCCAGTCCTGGAGAGCAAGCAACACACTACCCATCATACCTGCCAACACTGGCCAAAGTCATGGGGTATAAAAACCTTAAGGCTAAACTTTAAAGTCACTAAAACTGTGATCTCACCTATAGCAATATCATAATTCAATATTGTTGTTCAGGGGTCAAAACCAGATTGAGATCATTACCTTATGGTATTCACCAGAAAAGACAAGCCCAAGTCTGACCAGTGAAAACAATCCTTTCTTTATATTCCGAGCTTTCCCACTCTGACAACGTAATCATTCCCTTTACTGATAAGTAACACAGTGGAAAAAGCTAAGTGTAAGCATTTGCAATTATTTTTAAATGTTGATATTGTTCTCTTTAAAGTTTTACTGAGGAGGTGATACCATTTTATACACATATAATACTTTCCACCTTAGGGGTTCCAAAAGTATGTTTACCTCTGGTATGGAACGCAGCTGTTTATGTACTGTCATGTGAGATCTGCATTGCATCTTAGGACAGGAAATGAGTAATAATGCAACTTATTAAATGAAATTGAAATAATTAACCAAACTAAAATTCAGCAGAAAGCTCAAATCAAGAGCCCCCTAATTCCCATTGGAAATATCACTGCATCTTTCTGAGATGCAAAAAGAAGTAGGTATGTCTTTATCAAGGCAGATACAAAATATCAGCTCAGGAGCTGTCACAACACCATGACTACGTCACATTCATTCTACCATGAAGATTCCTTTGAAGGCAGAATCTTCAACAAGGCACTTTCAACAAGACGTGAAGTCAATCCGACTACTTCATACAGCATCAGCAAAAACTCAAAAAACTGTTTTTTAAAATTTTTGTTATGGATCCTTCCAATATGCAATTTCCCTTATTTATTTAAAACTACATTCAAAAACATCCCTATGAGTTCAAAGGATAACACTCCTGCAAAAATTTACTCCTGTGCTTTTCCTGATACTGATGCACATTTCTCAAGCTTTCAAAAAACCCAGTTATGGTGTGAAGTACATTACCCTGCCATGAAGCAACAAATGAGCCTTCAGGATCAGGGTGCAAAAGTCCAACAAAGCACCACCATATCTGAAGGACACACCTGTTATTTCCACCTTTTGCAGCCCCGGCTCCATTTCCCATTATGCTAACAGCAGGTTGCAGTGCCAGTGCGATGCAAGGATTGATACTAACTCTGCAAAAACTAAAGTAACAACCACCTTAAATAGGGGAGTAATTTCTGAGGCACTTACACTTCTTTTCATGTCAGACTACAGCTGTGACATTGACAGAATAGCCCCATACCAGCAAAGGCTCTGGTCCCACACTTACGCAGCCCTAAAAAGCAGGATTCTGGCATCCCTCTTGTTGTAACATTAAATGCAAGTGAACTAACTGGAAAGAATATGACTAACACACCAATCTCAGTTCAGCAGTATTTGATAATTCCCATTCAAAATAGTTGGATTGTATTAAAGTGCCACCATCACTTTCATACCATTTTTGGGACACCACTGAAGAGATTTGTTAGAGAGCAATTAAGACATTTGTTAGAGTATGCACATTTATACTAATGGAATTTGAGAAAAAAAAATTTTTCCTTGGGCCAACAAAAACTTAGGCTCAAAGACCCTGAACCCTTTCTTCCTAAACAGCAGGCAGAAAAGCTTGGATTTGAAAAACTTACCTATTTGTTTTAATTTTTTTAATATATATATATATAATTAAGAAATTTTTATAATCATTTAATAGCCTCTTCCTAGCAATAGGCTTGACATTTTTAAGAATTTTTCCCCTAGTGAAATCTATTTTTAAGGGAGGTCTTATCAGCATAAACAAACCAGTCATTTTAAAAAAATAAACAAGATTTCCAAATGTATAATTCTGATATAGGAAATAAACCAAGACCAAGAAAAGGAAAGTCTTTTAAATTTGGGGAGGTGAAGTGGGAAAGTGACATATGTTACAACAGCTAGAGAAACTGAGAGAGAGAAAAAAACCTGAGAAACTCAGAGAGAGGGATTTAGAAAAAAAGGAAAGAGAGAAAGAGGAGTATCCTGAACAGTCCATAGCCTTATTGGTAATGTGGTTCCCTAATCATAAGCAGCCTGGTTCAAATCCCTCCTCTAAACCTGCATTAATTTAACAAAAACAGCATTTTCTAACAACTGGAAAGGAATATGAAGTATTCCAACCTACTTAAGCCAGCAAGACCCTCAACTTGGTGAAGTCGTATCTGGTCAGTAGGGTGCACTAGATGACACTAGCAATACCCTTTGCCTAAAAATATAAACATGAAAACTGAAACAGTACCGAGGAAAGAAAATTATCTGTGCATTTATAACTGTCAAAAAATAAGCAACAAAGCTAGACAGATAACTTTATGTTCATATGGATAATTTTACAAATAAACTTGTAATAGGGTGCATTTATAATTCTGATGCATGGGCAGCTTGAGAGCAGTATTTGCAGAATGGTTTATGGATAGGTAAACAAACACACTTGCCAGCTGTGGAAAGGAGTAAAAAGTTCACATAGATGGTTATTTATATAGTAAATGATGCTATCAACTAGACAAACATTGTATAAAGCTGTTCCCACTCTTCACTACAGCTCCTTTGAGGGACTGATTTATTGTCTTTTTTATTTCTCCCTGATGAATTGCCATATTTACCCCTTACCCTTGCCCAATCCTAACAAACATGTTCCTTTGATATGTATGTTAGCAGTTCCAACCTTTCAAAACATCTCAGCAGACTTTGCTCTCTCTCCAAACAAGCTTTGCTCTGATTACAGTTTTTCACTAGAATTTTTTGCTAGTCTTCAAAGAAGAGATGTTTATGCTCTCAAATTGCTTCTTAAGGGGATGTAGATGAAAGGAAGAAAGGAACCAGGATTTCTCACACAAGTGTTTCTGCCAGGCAACTGGTCAATGTAGATTACTTCTTGTGCTCTGGGATGTGACAAAGCTACACTGACTGGAATGCAGCTTAAACAGGGTTAAGAATAAATGACTTCTGCTCTAAGCTGGATCATCATCATTTCAGGCATGGTGAGGCTCTCCGGTCTTTAGTTTTTCTTTCTTTCTACTTTAAGAGTTTTAACATCTCTTGATACTAAGTGCTAGGCTTAGACATCTAGGTTCACCTTCTCATATATCCCCATTTCCCTAGTGCTTGCCAGCAATCCCTTTCACTTATGTTCCTTATTTACAGTCTCCATCACAAAGATCTCCACTTTACAAAACCAAAGGTATGATTCTCTGCAAAGGGCACAGCAGCGCTATCCAGGTCAAAGGGTTCCCCAGGCAGAATTAGCTCACTGAACATTTTTCACCTGCCTGCAAAGGGGAGACATGATTTCCAAGCCTTCCTGGGAAGTGCTTCAGGACAGTGAAGTGCCTTTTACATTTCTAAGTACTTTTAAAGACAACAGCTCTGTTTGTTCACTTGGTCTTGGAGCAGCGAAAATGAAAGGTCAGCACTGAAACAGCTGATTTGGAAAAAGAAAATTATAGTTATCATTTCTAATTTTAGACTTCTACTTTTGGTCCTCCGAGGTTGTCAGCCACCTGGAGACGAAGGCTGCTGAGCACTTGTGATGCATTCCCAGGCACAACCTGGTTTGAGACAGGGCAGTGTCTCACCCCTGAAGCTTTTGCCAAAATAAACTGATTCTTTTACATTGATTACCTTGTTCACTCATGTTCAGTCTCCAGATATGAAGTATGTCATAACTAGCCTGCAGTTCAAAACTGTGGGAAATATTTTTGCCAAACTCTATTCTTGCCTATATTTCTAAAAGATCTCTTCACTTCTCCCCCTGGTGCTTATTTACTTCCAGATGTATAACATTGTTTCCTCCTGCTCTGTCTCACTGAACTGTAAGAAGGATAAACATGTTACATTACACTCCTTGATAACAGTAAGACCTCTCTAAAGTTACAAATATTTACATTGGTTTCTAATGACTGCAAGCAGATAGATTATTCACCTTCAGCAGCAAGTTTTCACAAAATTGAGTAGAGCAGTAACTGTAAAATTAAAAGTGACATGGAAGATTGAAGAATGAGGAAGCAAAGCTGTTAAGTAAATCAGAAAATCCAAATCAACAACCGACAGATTAAAAAGAAAGCAGCTATGGACAGCAGCTAACCCCACTGTCTACATAAAGTACATGAAATAGACAGAGAAGACTTGTGAGTATACACTTGCTAGCCTAGAAAGCTGCTGCCAACACTAAAAGTTCCCACTATGGCATAGTTTTTGGGTTTCCTGAGGCCACTACAAAGAATTCCTTAAGGAGTTCCAGCAAAAACATATCACAAAGAATTGCAGTGGTCTCTAGTTGTCTCAACCGTGGCATTTCAAAGAAAATCTAACAAAAGTTTGGACTCACTGATGTACTCTGCCTGTTTTTCACCACCCTGACACTACAAAGCATCTGACGTCTCATTTATACGTGTAGCCAAAGGGGGTTCAGAGAGCCGCTTGTTTGTGTCACTGAAGAGGAGCAAACTAACACCACACAGGTGAGCCTGAGCCCACATCCAAGCAGCAGCATAGGCACTAATTACAACATACACACACGGACTGCTTATACTGAGCAGCCACACATTTCTCAGGACTCGCACCTGCAATTCATAGCAGCATTAATCTGTGCTGCACACCTGGAGGGAGGCTGGTCTGCTTTTTTCACCAAGTGAGGAGGACAATTCAGAGCTTCACCATGAGAATATGCTGCCAAATAAATATGTGCAATGCAGCATATTCTCAGCTTATGAGTCAGATTAATTTAACAAGTCATTTAATGTTAGGTGCTACTGTCCCAGTAAGTCATGCTGAACATCTATAATTTAGTATTACAAAGTTGATTTTGACATAAAAAACATTTCCTCCTGTAACAATCTGTATAACTGCAAGCAACCCACATCTCATTTTTCTGTTTGTACTCCATTCCTCACTTCTTCAAACCTGCTGTATTGGCAGAAGAGATGGAAAGAGAGAGGATCTTCTGGGAATTGTGAGGCAACTGCTGTGACAACAGATGTGAAAGGCACAAAGAGAGCTCATGTGATCAGGCTTGTGCTCCTGCTCGCTCACTCTCTCACCTCCATTCCCAAGAGAATTAGAGAAAAAAATGAGTCATGAAGCTCTCCAAGATTTCTGTTATTCCTGGTTTTGACAGTTCTGATTTGTGGAGATTTCTGTGGAATGATACAAAAGTTTTGTTTAAAGGATTTTAATAAATATAGGATTGCTGAATTTGAGATACTACATTCTTGGAACTTATCCAAATAAAGAAACTCAATTTAAAGAAACATTCAAAACAGGAAAACAAAGCAAAAATTAATGAAATCAACTAAAACAGCTTTTTCAGTGGTTATGAGAAATCTGTTTGAGATTTCTGAGGAATGACAAAATTTTATTTAAAAAAGCAATTCAGAAGGAATATTTGGATCAGCTCCAATGAATTCTCAGATGTAAACAGTGGGAAAGGTAATACACACTCTAGGAGATTTCCTGACCTGCAAAGGAAGACGGGTTGTAGGCTCCCAGGCTTTTCCCAGCATGAACTGTACAAATAGCTTCCCCAGACAGAACTGATGAGGAGCTGACCTCCCACCCTGAGCCCTAGAGGAGAACAATGTCATGCAGTTATCACTGTGAATGCAGGCCACTATCATAGCAAGGAAAGGGGAAAGGGCAGCCAAGACATCTGCTTCAGAACAGTTCTTGGTGCTGGCCAAGGCTAATAGGGGAGCCAAAGCCCCAGGGATTTTTCATCAGATTCACAGCTGTTACTAAACGGAGTTGGAAGCAGCCAGCATGTCCCTGATGTCACCAAAGTGACAGCGAGAATAAAAGAGGAAAAAGACAAGATGAGGAAGGAAGCTGGCAAGAACCACTGCCAACCACTGCCTTCAGGTATAGGCACCTCAAGAAGATGGATGGGCTCAGATTCATAAGTACAATGAACATTGCTGCTCACACTAAATTCATTGCAGTAAAATGAATGAAAGTCTCTGCAAACACAGTCCTAAGGTATTCATTAAACTACAACTCTTAGCATAAGCCATTAAACAAGTGAATTATATATACCAAAAAAAGTCATTATGGAGAATAAAGCCAACTGCATCCTGGGCTGCACTAGTAGAAGTGTACCCAGCAGCTTGAGGCAAGTGGCTATTCCTCTCTATTTACCATTTGTGAGGCCACTTCCTGTGTACTGTGCCCAGTCCAAGGCTCCCCAGTACAAGACAGACATGGACTTATTGGGGCAAGTCCAACAAGGCCATCAAGATGGTCAGCGGCTGGAGCACAAGTCACACACTAGGAGAGGAGGATGGAGCTGGGGCTGTGCAGCCTGGAGAAGAGACAGTGCAGGGCATCTTATTGCTATTTGAACATACCTAGTTGGAGATTACAGAGAAGATGGAGTCAGGTTGACAGGACAAAAGGCAACACATGCAAGTCACAACACAGGTAATTCTGATTAGACACTAAGAAAAACTTTACTTTTTTTTACCATAAAGCTGATAAGGCCCTGAAACAAGGGCCCAGGGGGATAGGGGCATAACCATCCCTGGAGATATCCATAACTTGAATGCATAAACCCTGAGCAACTCAAGATATCTGGCTGTGCTTTGAGCAGGGTATAGGGCCAGAAGACTATAGATCCCTTCCAGCCTAAATTAGTCTGCGTTTATAAAACAGAAAGCCAGCTTCTCCTAGTATTTTATAGCTGTAAAGAGTTGAATGGCTTTGAAAACTGAATAGCCCAGCTAAGGCCTTGCAATGTTCTCCCATGTCACCATTTAAGATATTGTGTTTTATATACTTGAAAGCGGTTCTGTGACCACCATTTAACCACTGCAGACAGTGGTGCCTCAGAGAGGGGAGACAGAACTGGGTAAGGAGCATGAGTTCATTGCTTTGGGTGGACAAACGGGCAGGCTGTGCAACCAAGCTTTGCTCCAGGAGGTCTGATGGAAGAGGAAATCTTAAACTTGTAAGACTGTGCTCCACCAGACAACTAGTCTTTGAAGAGTGATCCAAAGATTGCACTAACTCATAACATACCCTACATGTCCTGGATGTTGTCCCACTCCTCTGGCCACAGTTATCCTCTTTTGCATCTTTCTGCCCCTCTAGACAGTGAGGGAGGTTGAGATGGGCATCCGACATTGCTGTGATTGTCTGCTTCTCTCTCCATTAGAGAGACTTTGTGTGATTCAAGCTGCCAACACAAAATCAAACTACAATCAATTGTTCAATTATCATTATTGCTATTAGCATCATTGCTATTGTCTTCATCATCACCACAACTGTAGTCTTGTATCTAGCAACAGAGTCAAGACGTTTAAGATTTGTCTTTGGAGGTAGCCCTAAGGCACATCAGGGTTGACAACTTTTATTCCACATTTCTGACTGATGCAGTCTAATGTGAACTGAAGAGAGAGGGGCTTACCACTAAAGGGGAAAAATCAATCTGATTATGGCAGAGCTGCAAGGCACTACCATAACAAAAAAAATTTATGACTCAGTCAGTCCAATTAAATTGCACTGGCACTTTTTTTAAGCAGCCATTAGGTTCATTTTTTTCACCCTTGCATAAGAAGTATTAATTTAATTACACTTAGATCTCCAGGATGGGAAAATCCCCCTTTCCTTTTCATAATTTTCAGATTCTGTCTCCATGAGTCTCTTTTTACAGTGAGGAGACAACAAATGAGCTACTTTTTCAGAAAATAAGTGCAGCAATGAGTTTCTAACTGCCAGTAGGGTCATGATGGATGCCGTGAAAAAATGTAGAAGAGTACAAAGCCAGAGGTTTTGTGTCAATCAAGGATTCTTGTCTCGCCAAAAATCTGCTTCAAAGTCAGTAGCCATGTCTACACAGGCTGTGAAATGGAGGATGTTTAGCTTTGCAGTCTGAATAAAATGCACCTCTCCTACCACGAGTCAAGGGCAGGCTCCCTTGGGAAGACAGAAGCCAGCTGCTGCCTTCACAACGCAACTGCCCCACAGATTTGCCAGCACCTGACTAATCAAGTTTGGTGCTTTATGAGTAATTGATCTGGCCTCATGTCGTGCACCCTTATTACAGCAACTTATAGTTTCCAGAGCACTTTTGCAGAGTGTTCATTCTAGAAATACAGGCTGTAAGTACCATTATGATTGTGTGTCAAGACCACAGAAAAGCAGTCACTCAGAACACTTCCACCACGGTCTGCAGCATGGGGCAGCACAAGAAATGGAGCTGACACCAAGAGAGAGGAGTTGACATCAGCCCAAGGGAGGCATCACAGCAGCAAGTGCAGAATGAACACAAGCCCACTCTTCGCAACTGGTCTCGTCCAACTATTTCCCTGAAGAACAACTGGCCTCTTCCCCTTTCCAATTTTACAATTAAATGTTTCATTCTGCAGCAAAGAATAATGAGGCAAAGACCTAAGTTCTTTCAAAACACAAATCTTTCAAAATAGATCCAGTACTCTTTTTTCAACTTGCAGATGAATTAGAAACAGTTGTGCTCCAGAACAGCTTGTTCCATAATTGTTCTTCAACTCCTTTCTAAGACTCTCCCCTCAGGGCTTGAATACAAGTACAGCAGGTTTTAAAACCCTTTTAAACTAGTCAGGATCCAAGGTTTAAGACACAAAACATGAATCTTAACCTTGCTACATCTGCCTTCCTTTACCCTCCAAAGGGATATAAAACTCTGTTCAAGTGTTCAAAAACCATCAGGGATAGAAATCCACTACAGAAATATTCCTTATCAATGTATATCAAATACAACTTTGAGCCTGACCCAAAGCTCTCCCAAACCTGTGGAGTAGGTTTCAGTCTCCGGTGGCCTTTGAATTAGGACCCTAAAGGAATAAATTGAATTGTGCAATGCCTGTCAGCTCCTTCATGGCTTCAAAGAAGCAGCAATTAAGACTAATTAAAAGGTAAATGGAAGATTATAAGCAGATAAATGTTTATAATATAGATAAAACACCCATACTGGAAGTTTTGTCTATATAAAGAGGATTTTACAACATTTGAGGAGACTCCATACCTCTAGGAGGAACAGCGGTATCAGGCAAGGTATCTTTCCCTTGGGCACACTGTATTGCAGCAGTCCTGCAGTCGTTCTGTTCTCTGCAGCCACTGTTCCTTCTGCATATGGATGGAACAAACCATTCCACAAAGACAGCCCAAACAAATCTTGAATATTTCATCATACAGACTGCTCACAGCAAATACAAACAGTGCTATATACAAAACTGCTCTGTCCATGAAAACACACCTTACTCTATTTCCCTTTCTTATGTACTCAATTCACCGCCTCCTACTATGCTTTCCATCTGTCATATGTGGCTTAGTGCATAATTTGTTACAAAGGAAGGAACCGAGAGCCAAAATTTCACCAGGTATAGCAGGTCCATTACAAATATGTGCTAATGATTTCATTTAAAAGATAACAGAACGAGAGCAGAGAGCAGACTCTTGTAAACATACACAGATCTTGGGACAGATCCTTCTTATGGCAGCCAAGAAAGAGATGAGATCTCTTTTGAAACTCTTTTCATTACACTGTGTAAATATCATACCAAGCAGACCGTAAGAACACTGAGAGCAAAAAAATTAATATATCTCCAGGAGTTCCTCTGGAAATTTTTTCTAGATCAAGCCCTTCTCCCTTCAGAAGGAAGGAGGTTTCTTCAGCATGAAAACCTGTTTATATTTTGAGGTCTGGACAACACTGTTCTGTCATTGCCCTGCTCCCCTCCTCCTCATTTTTTTGTATTCTCACTCCTTTTTAGGAGGACCCAATAGGCAGAAAATCTTAATATTTCAAAGTAGTTTTCTGAAGAGCCCAACAGCCCAACCTGTGATTCTGAAAAGACAGCAGTCAAGTTTTATTGATGACTATAAAGCACCCAAAATAAAATGCATAGAAAGCAATAAATAATCATAGTAATTTCTATCCAGCAACTCTTCCACCTGAGGACTGCAGAACAGCCATGGCATGATAGGTTAGTGTTGTGAGCCTCTAATTCCCACACTCTTCAACCAGTTTTGACTTCCAGCTTCATACAATGCCCCAGTGTGACAGACACCCATGTGAGGGAAACACAAAATGACCACACTCATCTTTTGAGGCCCAAAACAGTAATGTAAATCTCCAGCGATGCAACATCAGCAGCCAAGCAAGAGGTAAAAAACTGAAGTCTGATTTGCATTGAGATGAAAGGGGATTTGTGTGACTGAGGAAGTCTGGTATGAAGAAATGCAATAAAGTAGAGGGAAGGCTCGTGGCACTTGAGAGGCATTTAGGCATAGGGTAGGAGCAATGTCTCTAATTTAGGACAGCAATAACACATCTAATACATTAACATGGATAAAGTACATATGTGTGTGTCTATAATGAATGAAAACATACAAAATATTTAAGTTAAGTCATGGTGTCTATCCCTGAGGATGTGAGAGAGCTGCTCAGCTAAACTGGCTCCTGGTATGAGTTGTTTCTTCTGCCATTTCAGCAATTATTTATGCTAAGCCTACCTTAGAGCCCCCAAACTTTGGAAAACTTAAGAAAGAGCAAAAAGCATAATCTAAAAACCAAACTAATAAATATCCAATGCTCTTTGCACTGAATATGTACCACTGCTCTGAGTGTGTGATGGAAACGTGAGAGAGATTATTCAGCACATTGATGCCAAAACACCCAGCTCCCAGGATGGCTGTTTCCTTGCTGCACTGTGGTCACACCAAGGCTGATCTGAGTCTGGAGAGCTGAGCAAGGCAGAATGCAGCAGCCCCAACAGCAGAATATAAGTTTAAATTCTCACTCTCTCCAAGGCAAGCTTTCTAGGTCTGGTTTGCCTCTCAGCAGTCTATTCAACAAATACTGAGAGTGGTGCTACCCAACTTTTATTGATACTTTCTTTGCCAGGCAGCCAGGCACTTTTCTCCATCCTCACAGCCCGGATGCGTGGCAGCACACTGCACTTCCCCCCCAGGCACTGTCCTGCAGGGGTGCAGGAGATACCACACCTGTGGGACCCCATGAAGGTCCAGGCAGTCCTGAAGCAACTGGAGTCTTCCTTTGAGTAGCATCCTTCAGCCTCATTTTCTGAAAAAAGCCAACACAGGGCTATCACTGGGCACTGGGAGAGCAGTAAGCTTCAGCCAGATAGCTTACAGGTAAAAACAGCACAATACAGTACAGAATGCATTATCTCCACTATGCCAGCTATGCAGCACTTGAGAAGATAAGGAAAAAATCTATTTTAAAGCAATTTAATATTTAATTTGATACTTGCTCAAATGGACAAAATACATAGCACACCTGTAGGCTGCTTAAACAAAAGGAAAAGAAAATATCATTGAGCAGGAACAGGTGCACTGGCAGAAGATTAGCACTCTGTACATTTGGTGCTGTGAAAGCAAAAAATAAAAGCAGGTCAGCTCATAAATCCATACTGGCATTTATAATATGTGTTATAATGTCTTATTCATGAGACCATGTAGCATTACACTACAACTGAATGATGAAACCATGCTGGTATAAGGAGGATATTCTAAGCAGGTGGTGATAATATACAGCAACTGTATTTTCCACATGCATCGTGTAATTACAGTAAGCTCAGTCTAGAAAATCTTGTAAAAGTAGTATTTGCACTGGGGTAGTACCCTTCTGTTCTCCAGACTGTAAAATCCTGAACTTTAAATATCATGAGTCTGAAGGCTTGGTGCTAAAGGGACCCTGAAAACAGTTGTAATCTGCCAAGGAAGAAATGTAACTTTCTCAATGAAATTTTAACCACAGATTGTTAAAAAACACTGAGTTTATAAGATTGCAATAAGCACCAGAGAAAGTGTGCGGGCAGAGACCACTCAAGCATATATGGTCACTCAAATCCCAGGCAAAGTGACAAACGAGTGAGGGGGTCCTCTGACTCGTTTTGTGGATATGGTGTTTACACATTTGGGAAGAAAGGCTAGAGAAAAGTAGAGGCATTGATACAAATCAAAATATACTTGCTAACGCAGAACATCGTGTGGGCTCAGAGGCTGGGTTACAGAGCAGTTGATTGTCGTCCTGCTTGTACTTCAGAGTCAATTAACTCCTCCAGTGCAAACTCAGAGACCAGTAATTGTGCTAAGAAGGAAAATAGCTGCTTTCTACAAGCTCACATAAAGTATTTTTAGCACTGATTATGTTTTATCGTATTTTTCTGCCAGATTGAAAGTTGTACAGATTTGACAAGGAGAAGAAAAGGAAATCTGACTGTGGAGAGGTTCTGTTTACAGGACAAAACCATTTTGATAGTAAAATACAGTGTTTTGAACAGTACTGCTATGGACTGCTACTCAGAGGGCTCTTGCTTGTGTTAAAATGCGGAGACCCTAAGATGAGGCAGCTGCCAGTGTGTGAGAGAGCACCCTAAGCTCACTGAAATCAACAAAAATACTTCTGTTGCATGGAGTTAGGTCTAACTACATCATCACCAGGGCTTATTACATTTGCATAATCACTACACTGAGATTTTATTGCATCTAGACCACAAGATACTACACCAAGTCTATCTCAGATGCTGAATTTATTAGGTTCTCAGTGCAGGTTTTCTAGTTCCTTCTCCCTTTCTCAGGTTAGAGTAATTGAAAGCAAGACTGCTTGATTAGGGGGGAGAAAAAGGTACCATTTGAGTACTACTTCAAGCCTAAACATGAATACTTCAAGCTTTAAATCTGAACTCTCAGATTGTGCAAAATGTTTTTTGCTTCCACATTGGAATAAGATGGGAGGGGGAGGGGGCAGGAAATGCTCAATTCCAAGTCTCTGGACCACATTTGGCTTTGGGTTGGTTCCACACAGAGAAACCAGGAACAGGCTCAGTGAAGAAGCCGTGCTCCAAAAGCAAGAGATCTTCAGTGGGAGGCCAGGAGAGGACCAGAGGGCTTCAGAGGTGAAACTGAAGCTCCAGAGGTGAAATCTGCTTCAGAACAAGAACAGACCTTTCAGCATCAGCCGGTGCCCAGCTGCCGCAGCTCAGGCACAGGAGCACACTCACCCAGCAATGCTGCTTCTGCCCGCCAGCTGCTCTCAGTGCACTGGGCTGCCTGCATGGTGCCAGTTTAGGGCACTGCTGCACATCGAGGTGCTGAGCACATGTTCTAAGCCAAGGCATAAATTAAGGGGCTGTCTGCACACACCAATGCAACAGGCTCTCTAAGGCTGCTGGGCTGCAGCCTCAGAGGCCAGTTTGAGACTCTGACGAGACTCAAAGCCTAGGAACCCTGGAAGGGGTGAGTTACCCATGCTGGAGCAGCACTGCCCCATGGAAAAATAGGAACAGCATCGCACAGCCTTAAGCTAGGACTCAGGTCAGGCCAACAAGAATGAAACAAACCTTATGAACACATCAGAAAATAGATGCCTGGGCTACTGCACTACAGACAAACAGGCAGACATTGGCATGGGCTGGATGAAAGAGCAATTCCCCCTCACCTCACCTTCTGCCTCTTTGTTTCACTGAAAAAGTGAGCACACAGTTCCCCTAGACTTCAACTGTACAACTCAATAACAACTTAGACTCATTTTATAGGCAATTTGCATGGATGTGAACAATTACTGAGAAGGCACATCAACAGAGAATCAAGCCCTGCATCTAATGTTGGTAATGCGCTTAATAATAACAACCCCACTCTCCTGGAAGAGAACATTAAACCTGTTCAAAATACAGTATTTTTTCCAAATGATAGTATTTCTTCCCTCCTACAGCAGATCTACCTTAATCATCTGACTCCCACATAACTGGCTCGACTTCAATGACAGTCTCCTCTACTTGTTTAAAAGTCATGTTATTTCCACTGCCATCAAAAAGGCATGATTTTCAAGTGAAGTTATTAAGTTTCCAATACAAGTAACAGTGCGTAGGTGCTACTGAAGTAGACTCTCAGGAATGAAAAAGAGATTCCCTTCCTTCTAACAGAGGATTGGGTCATCTTCTCTGTGGGGCCAGGAGACAGCTTTACTTATTAGTATGTTTCGTCTCTCTCTAAAGAAGTGAAGCCCGTGTCCCACTGTCAGCTCAGGGTCAGACAGATCTAACCATGGCTCCATCAGAAAGAAAGCAGAGACCTTTTCTCCTCATATCCTTCATCATGCTGGATGAACAGAAAAATACTTGTGTATTTTAACTAGTTTGCTTACATCCAAAGTCTTCTAGCCAAAACATTAATGCCAAGTCTTCTAGCCAAAACTCCAGCTCCTGGAGGTTCCATAAGGCCATTCCATCTACCTATTTGCAAACGAGAGTCCAAGTCAACCTGATCCAGCTAACAGAAATTAAGTCTGACTCACACATCTGATTCCCACCCCACTGCTAAGGCCCTCATACAGTACACAGGAGAACAATTTTGGACTGCTTTCTGAGAAAGCAAAGTGAAAAAAATTCTCTTCAGTTCTGACCTGCAGCTTTTCCCCTCAAGCTTTGTATCTGTGCTGACAGCATCATGGACTTCAATCAACTTTATTGAATTCCAGCTAGTTTTATACCAGCCCCCATGTGTAAGCATGGACTTTGTCAAGTGACATCAGTTTATTACTTTTGTGACAATGATCTGAACTGAGAGCTGATAAATTAATCTCAAACCGATTCTGTGGTTTGTGAGTTTCAGCTTCTTTTCCACACAGCTCTCCCAGCAGCTGTCAAATCACTGCAGGTCTTCATTTGCTGAATCCAACCTCCTTGAAGTTTCACTCCATTAACTGCCCCTTTCACAAGGTCTTTCAGCTCTGCTCAGTCCCTCTGAATTCAGCAGCATGAGTAGATGGAGGAGTGTTCCAGCTGCTGCAGTAAGAAAGATCTATGAAAACTGTATTATGCAGCACCTACACTAGTAATGAATTAAATACTTCAGGTTCAGTCTTAAAACACTGCCATTGTTTCAAAACCTGTCAGAACCCCTTAATCAAATTACAGCCTTCATTCCTCTCAAGATTATACCTGTAGTGTGTCAGTTTGACATACAGGCATCCATCATTATCTGACAAGGAGAGAAAGAGAAAAGAACAGACAAAAGAAAAAAGTAAATAATCACAGAATGGTTTGGGATGGAAGGGACCTTAGAGATCATCTAGTTCCAAACCCCCTGCCATGGGCAGGGACACTTCCCATCAGACCAGGTTACTCAAAGCCCCATCCAAAGCTCTGGCCTTGAACACTGCCAGGGAGGGGGCAGCCACAGCTTCTCTGGGCAACCTGTGCCAGTGTCTCACCACCCTCACAGGAAAGAATTTCCAATCTAAATCTGCCCTCTTTCAGTTTGAAACTGTTCCCCCTCATCCTATCACTTACATGCCCTTGTAAAGTCCCTCTCCAGCTTTCCTGTAGCCCCTGGTGCTGGAAGGCTGCTATAAGGTCTGCCCAGAGCCTTCTCTTCTCCAGGCTGAACAACCCCAACTCTCTCAGCCTGTCTTCATAGGAGAGGTGCTTCAGCCCTCTGACCATCTTCGTGGCCCTCCTCTGGGCTCACTTCAGCAGCTCCATGTCCTTCTTATGTTGGGGACTCCAGAACTGGACACAGTACTCCAGGTGGGATCTCATGAGAGCAGAGCAGAGGGGGAGAATCACCTCCCTCAACCTTCTAGTCATGCTTCTTTTGATGCAGCCCAGGATACCTTTGGCTTTCTGTGTTGCAAGCACACACTGTTGGCTTGTGTTCATCTTTTCATCACTCAACACCTCCAAGTCCTCCTCAGTGTTGTTCTCAATCCATTCTCCGCCCAGCCTGTATTTGTGCTTGGGATTGCCCCAACCCCTGTGCAGAACCTTGCACTTTGCCTTGTTGAACTTCATGCAGTTTGCACGGACTCACCTCTCAAACCTGTTAAGGTCCTTCTGGATGGCATCCCCTCCCTCCAGCATGTCAACCACACAACACAGTTTGGTGTCATCAGTAAACTTGCTGAGGGTACACTTGATCCCACCATCCATGTCATTGACAAAGATGTTAAACAGCACCAGACCCAATACCAACCCTTGAGGAACACTACTCACCACTGATCTCCATTTGGACGTTGAGTCGTTGACCACAACTCTTTGAGCATGACCATCTAGCCAATTTCTTATTCACTGAGTGGTCCATTCATCAAGTCCATGCCTCTCTAAATTAGAGGCAAGGATGTCATGCAGGACAATATCAAATGCTTTGCACATGTCCAGGTAGATGATATCAGTTGCTCTTCCCTCACCCATCAACTCTGCAACCCTGTCATTGAAGGTCACCAAATTTGTCAGGCATGATTTGCCCTTAGTGAAGCCATGTTGGTTGTCATCTATCACCTCCTTTTTTTCCATATGCCTTAACGTAGTTTCCAGGAGTATCTGCTCTGTGATCTTACCAGGCACAGAGGTGAGACTGACTGCTCTGTAGTTCCATGGGTCTTCTTATTTTCCCTTTTTAAAAATGGGGGTCATGTTTCCCTTTTTCGAGTCAGTGGGAACTTCACCAGACCACCACGGTTTCTCAAGTATGATGGATAGTGTCTTAGCAACTTCATCTGCCAGTTCCCTCAGGACCTACGGATGTATCTCATCAGATCACACAGACTTGTGCACCTTCAGGTTCCTTAAGTGGTCTCAAACCTGGTCTCAAATCACCTCTGTCATGGGTGGTTCTTCATTCTCCCAGTCCCTGCCTTTGCTTTCTGTGACTTGGGCAGTGTGGATTGAGCACTTACTGGAGAAGACTGAGGCAAAAAAGTCATTGAGTACCTCAGCCCTCTCCATATCCTGGGTGACCACGTCTCCCTTTTTTTTTCTGGAGAGGGGCCCACATATTTCCTAGTCTTCCTTTTATCACTGACATACCTATAGAAATAGTTCTTGCTGCCCTTGATGTTCCTAGCCAGACTTAATTCTATCAGGGCTTTAGCTTTCTGGTATCTGGTTGCTTGGATGATTTCTTTGTATTCCTCCCAGGCTACCTGTCCTTGCTCCACCCTCTGTAGGCCTCCTTTTTGTGTTTGAGGTTGTCCAGAAGCTCCTTTATCTTCCATGCAGGCCTCCTGGCCTTTCTGCCTGACGTCCTCTTCATTGGGATGCAGATCATTTATCTCTCACTGCTTTTCACCCCTTTTTCCAGGTATGCAGTCAAAAGTAGCAGGGGCCCACATCGACTGATGGGGTGGAGGAGCGGTGGCAATGCAAAACACCACTTGGAGTCTTTCAATTCTCTTCCAGTCTTGGGAATATTTGCTCTATCAGTAGCTTCTCAAATTATGTTTGCTGTCAGCCTACAGTCCTAAAGCAGTAGTCAGAATCAGGGTGTATGTTTATACCTCTCATCACACTTCTTCCCCAGAAGTCTTTGCTCCAGACATATCAGGGCTCATGGAAGATCCTTTCTGCCTCACCTGTATTGCCTGGAACAGGGGGAAACCTCCAGGGACAGGAGGAGACTGTTTTAGTGCTCTTTCACACCACTGAGGCAGTACAATGCAGCATTAGCACATCGAAGGATCTAGTCCATTAACTTTTAGAATTAGCTTACCAAGGGATATGGAAGCACTTGTGGGAAAACAAGACATTCAAAGCTTCTTGCAAATCCAGACTGTCCTCCTCTAAAGCATCATACCTCATCAGTTACACTTGAAGTTTTCTCTCTTGAGTACAACAGTGTAAAAAATGCTGCAAAGTGAATTTTCTTCTGCAGCTGCCATCTTAATCTCCATCTTTCTCCTGTTAGCAATGGAGTCGCGAGCTATAGCATTATTCAGGGGTTCTGAAGTGTCAGGGCTCTGATTGTGCTCCTTCTTTTGAGATATTTGCTCGCAGCAGTTTAGTTCAAGGTACAACAATAACCCAAACAGCAGCAGACCAGCCTGGTCTGGCTTGAACGTGGCACTGTATGTAGTGGAAAGCTATTGTGGCATTGTTGCTAGGTATTGCAGAGTTCATGAAGCTGAATTATACTTTTTAGATATGAATAACTCAAATCATAATATCCTCATTACCTTGGGCTGATTTCCTTTGAAAGAGTTCTTTTGTTGTCACTCCAGCAGTCACAGGAAAAACTGGAGAAATTCCCCAAAGGTAAGAAATCCTGAAGAGCAACCAATTCCTACAGAGACTTTTGCAACCCACTCTCATCCAGACTTAAACCACTCCCTTCCAAAACCCAAGAATACAACAAGAAGATACTTTTGACTTTTGTGAATCTTGAATTGGGCCATCACCTTGTCATTGGCTTTGGATCCATCAGCTGGCTAGTTGAAAGCCTGTAGAGATGGGATCACTGGTTGACCCGAAAGGCACACATCACAGCTAGAGCAGTGAGTCACAAGGGGACTGTATCATATTTCTATTTCTCATTATCAGTCAGGAAAGTGAACAAGATACTAATCAGCTTCTCCTTCACTCACAGACACACACACACACTGACACACAAGCAACCTGGCCAAGTTCACAAGGGATTTGTTAACTGAAAGCCCAAACTCTGAGAAATACCCCCTGAAATATTGGGCTTGAAGTCTGTATTCAATCATGGGAGCAAAATATCTGTGTGTTTATCCCAATGCTGGCATCTGAAAGGATCATAGTTTTTTTAACATTAGTGTGCCTGGTGAAATCAGAGCAAACCCTTTGCTCTGTGATTAATAATGTGTTAAGCCACAGTTCCAAATTATTTCAACTTTTCAATGGTTATGGGAACATTTACAAGACTGATGGCTGGACCATAGACTGCCAACAGGCTGAAAGAGCTATCATTTATTACAGGGCTTTCTTGCAGCCAAAATGTGTATTACTCCCCTGGTAAACTGTGCAGAAAAAGAATTATGAGTATTCATACAGCATTTTTCCAAATTAGAAATCAAGTGAAGCTTTCTGCACTACAAATGCTTTTGTGTGTGTGGAGAGAGAAGGAGGGCCATTAAACTTTCACAAAAATGTAAAACCCGAACATTTTGGACTCAATGATCTTGAGGGTCTTTTCCAACTGGAGTGATTCTATTTATGTGCCATGATGGTGCGACGGTGCTCATTGTGTTGGCTGATTTAATCCCAGCATACCACAGTATTGTGTGGTGTTTTGTTGTTCAGTTTCACCATATGCCTATAATAGCCTGATCTACCCATCATTTCCCAGTTATTTTCTTGTAAGAACATCTTAACTGTCCCAGTGCCTCTCTGAAGTCAGTTAATTGTCTTCTCACTGCTGTCAGTTAAATTATCTTCTCCCCCCCTCATAACGCAGAAGTAATTTTCATTTGATGATAATCAACATATCTCATTAAGCATTTGAAAGGACTGAGGATTTCCAAGACTCGCACATCAACTATTTGCTATTTTGGGTATAGGAGAAGCACAAAATCACTGACCTCGGTATCTCTCTACATCTACATATCTGTGTGTGTGCGTGCATGTGCACGTGCCACAGCCTCACATTATCACAGCACCCGCAGGCAAAATCTCTATTATTCTGATAGATGAAATTTTTCGCTTGTGATTAAAAGAAGGGGAGAGCTCCACTGCACAGACAACAGGAAAAGGCTGAGGAAGCACAATTGTGATTCCAGGAAAGCATGTTCACGTTCCATGACGTGATCCCTCTAAACTGCCTTCTGTTCCCCAAACAAGCTCTCCAGTTTTGTCATCCATACCCTGCGCTGCTTAAAGCAAATGAGAGAAATGGTCTTAGGAAAGGTTTTGAGCTCTGCAGAGATCCTGGCGATGAGCAGAAGCTTGCCTTGTATTGAAATAACCAAGATCTGAAAAAAATTCTGTTCCAAAACGTCAGCTCTCCATGAAAACTGCATCAGTGCTTTAGGCAAAAAAATCCTCCTGGCTCACATCAAAGGACAGCAAATAGCCAGCATGCCCCCAAATAACTATCAAAATGCATGTTTTTGCATCTTCACCACCTCACCTAGCATTTCTTGGCTACACACCTTCTATGAGGGCTCAAGGCAAATCACCATTCTCTGCCTCAATTTCTCCATTAGTAAAACAAAAATAACAATATTTCCATTGCTTTGAGACTTTCAGATAAAAGCTCATGGGAAATACGGGCCAAACAGTACTATTTCTATCCTTTCTGAGCCTCAACAGTTTGTTCCCCACTGGACTCCTGGATTCTGATGCAAACATATTGGCATAATACATTCAGCACTTGTATTGTTGTATTTGCATTGACCTTTATTTCCAGCAAAATCTGAATAAAATGTAATTTAAAAATTGATAGGAAACACAAGAAGCAAATAATCCAGGTTGTACCAAATGAGTAGCAGCTAATGCTCTATGCACATAGGGCCCAATATGTACCAGTTCTGTAGATGCTTCTTAAAGCAATGTGTAATGTGAGCATTTGGGCTTTTGGGGGTTCTGCTACATTTTTCATTTAATTTCCAGTACCCACACCCATGTTCAGAATTAGCGATCACTGTCTTTTCTCCTTTTTCTCTTTAGAACATGTGATTAAAAAGAAGTAAGTCTTCATTCTTCAAGACAGCTCTGCCAGCACTGATCTTAGTTCAGCCTTGGGGAAGTAAACACTTACCCACATCAGGGCCCAGATCCTCAGCTGGGCTGAGAGGACAAGCAAGGGAAAGAAGCCAAGGTGGCCCTATCAGTCTGTAACCTGTCGCAGGAGCAACTCCCAGGTTAGATAATAAAGTGCCCCATGTAGAATTTTTACTTCTTTTATCTCTCTGGTTTAAAAAAAGTCTGCCTGGAGTAAAGATGAAGTGAAGGCTGTGTTGATGTATTGCATTTGGCAGCCAGGGAAAACTTTTGTCATGCTGAGAGAAGGGCTCACTGCACAGCACAGAGCAGGTTGGATGCAGCATTCTTCCAATGCCTTCTTGAATTCTTCCCAAACTCACATCCCCTTCATCAGCCTACCTTGTCTCCAAACTCTTGCATTTTTCCTCCCAGGTGCTGTGATTTGACCTCTCTGAAGGAAGCTCAGCTAGCTTTAAAACCACCCCTGAGCACCCCTACTACCTAAGTCTGGTTCATTGCAAGCATGAAGAAGAGAAGAGGTCAACAAAGTTTCAAAGAGAGCACACCGTGTTTTACTTCTCTTTCCCATCCCAGAGGTTAAGCATGTCTTAGTAACACAGCAGGAGCCAGAGATGCTGCCTCACAAGGAGACATCTGCTAGATTGTTTGGCACTTAGCAAAGATCCCATGGAGGTGTAAAACTGTGGAGATCTGAGTCAGGTCCACAGTCTGGAATAGTTACATCCTGGCGGAAGATGCTCCTGGTTTGAACTGCTGCTGACTGAGACTGGAATCTGGCCCCGTGCTTTCTATTTGCTATGCCATACATTTTTTAAAATCTCATATTAAACACTCATATGCAATTCTAGAGACAGATCTTTTCAGCCAGCAATTCTGGGTTTATTTTTTCCCCATCTACCTCTGAAACTGGGACCCTGGTCTAGTTTATTCTCTGAGAAGCAAGATATCATCAGAGTGAAGGATGTCCAGTTTTAGCCAAGTGCTCATTGTACAAAGCATATATCAACAAAGTGCTCCAAATTAGCAGTGATCTGGCAGCAGTAATAAAAGCTGCAAGGAAGAGACTGTAATTGTACTTGTCATGAAGAAGAATATAGTCTGCAGCTGGTGTACAGAAATGCCTCAGATCTGTATGGGAGTCAGAAGAAAATCAAATAAGCTACTAACCCCTAGCTCAAAGAGAGTTCAGCAAGGTATATCCTTCAAATACTACATTCCTGCCACAAACACATAGCATCCTCGTGATGTGGCATGAGGCAGCATCCTTCTGCCTGTCCAGATATTTCAAAAATAACTTTTACAATATACTCTCAACAATATTTTCCTGGCATTGCTCCCTTTTTTCCTATTCTAGATATATGCACACTTCAACATACTTGTAAGCTATCTCTTCTGGTAGAAGAGTGCCACCTCATGACTGATACAGAGGAATGAAACTGGGGAAGACCAGCACAGCTCATGCCCTGTGTGTACCCACCCAGCTTTCATCCAGCATCACAACACCCGGAGACAAACACTCCTTTGCCAAACAAGTGCTTTGTGGTCGGTGTTCCAGGAGAAAAAGCTTAGCATCTTTGCTCAACACCAAGCCCATCCTCAGTGTTGAACACAAATTTCTCAGAAAGAGCAAATGTTATTCAGGCTTTTATACACAGCACTTCTTGATTCAATAGCACAGACATTTTGTTTCAGGACTCCTCTGCACTAGCTATCTTAGGTACCCCTCCTCTGGGAACTGCATGATTTTGAGTGTCAGCACCCTCATTCCCTTCCTTCCTCAGACAGCTTACAACATACATAGTCACCTCTTCTCAAGATCATAATTTTTTCCTTACTGGAATAACTAATTTTTCTCACCACCTGAGTTAAGTATTGTTAAAATAAGACTGAGTTTGGAGTGTTAAGAAGTCCTAATGACTCTTTCTTGCTTCCATAACTGAGGTGCACATGTCAAAGAAACTCAGAGTTCCTCTGCCGCATCACCAATTGGAAATATTTGAGGCAAAATCAGACACATATTCTTGGGACTGATTTGTCTATCCTCGTCCCAGAACAAGTTAGTTTAAATATTCGCAACATGTGAAGAAGGAATAGAGCAAAATAAGTTTTTGCTGGTTTTTTCTTCTTTTTTTTCCTTTTAAATTAATTCAGGCATCAAGGAAAGTGCTAGAGTGAAAAGCCTAGAGCTTGAAGTGTGTTGTTCTTATTTTTTCCCAGAATAGAAATATCAGGAGAGTAGTACTGAAGCTTTTCTAAAATCCAAACTCTACTGCTGTTGTTCTTCTTTTTTAGACCCATTGCTAAATATTAGGCAGTAATTAAAGACCAGAATCAGCTTCTTCCTCACTTCCTCAAATAAAACCAAAGTCAATTAAAACCAAGTGAACTACTATTTTTATTAAAATGGTCATTGATCTACTAACAGGCGTATTATTAACACCTATTAACAGACAGGATGCCAAGCAGCTAAAATGCTGATACAAATTTTGACGTATCTTGAATGTTAAATAGTGTTTCAGAAGTGAAAGATTTTGCATCTCATTCCTTGAGGCAGCCAGTTTTTCGCTCAGTCCTGCATTTCAAAAATATGCTGCTACAGTTGACAGATAACCAATATTATTAACCTGAAAGCATCAACTTAATAAGTCTCATCCTATGAACTGAAAAAAAAAAAGAAAGAAAATCAAAACCCACTTGCTATTCAGTGGGAGGATTTTAACAGCGCAGATGATTTTCTTTGCATAACTGCTAGAAGGCCTGCAAAAGTTCATCAAAAATCAGAGATGCATGAAGTCTGGGATTGGCTGATTCTTTTGTTATGATAAAGATAACAATAGCTGAATCAATAAACCTAATTTAAATTTTAATTGAAGGTTATTGTTATGACAGAGGAATTTTTAAACTTAGTGTGTGCAACAATTTCCCTTAAAAAGATTTTTATAAAGGAGTTGACTGATCACATTCAATAATAGCATGAACAAATACTTGGTTGCTTAACCCTCTCCCATTAAGAAAATGAAAGGGTGTAGGGTCTACTATCCAAACCTATCACTTGAAATACTAACAAAATTAGCCAGATATTCCTCCTCCATGTACAGTGTGGGGGTTCTTCAGATATGACCACAGCACTGAGCCCCTTCAGCTCTTACACTGAAGACTTGTAGAACTAGAGACATGCTTCAAAACATCTGAGCAAAATTTCTACACCTCCGAAGAGCTATATTGCCAACAGGTCATAGAAGCAGGAATGGGGCTAGGGGCAGGACCACGCTTAAGCCACCAGAGAGAAGAGACAAAGAGCTACCAGCTGAATTAAGGACAGGTTCAACCACCGTCACTAAATGACAACACCTTCAAGGAGGTGACCTTCATCCAAAATGCCCAGAGGAAGAGCTAGTTACTTGTTTGCTTGGTTAAAGAATCAGAAAGCAGCTGTGCTGTTATTAGCCAGTGCTACAGACCTGGACGGATCCAGGTCTCACACATCCCCATGACCAGCTGCTTTTTGTAGCCTGACAAGTGGTAATAGCTGCCCTTCTTGAACAGTGGCTATGATAGTTCCAGCAATGCCAACAGGATTTAGATCTTCCTTCTGAAAATCACGGAGCACCTCTACACCAGTTCTCTTGGGACTCTTTAGGGTGAAATATAAATCAAAAATATCATCTCTGAAACTAAGGTATCTTTAGAAAAACTGATTTCTTCAAGTTGTCTCTTCTAAAAGCAAGTACCACCTACCCACGTTTAGCTTGTTTTCCAGCCCACTTAAAAGCACGCAGTGTTATGAAACTGCCCAGGCAACCCTACTGAAATGTTTCATTGCTTACCAAAAATCCAAGTGATTTTGGACAGAACATAATTTCTCTTTATTAATGCTGCATTTCCAAACATCACTTCTCACCTACATCTGCCTGGCAGGAACAAGTGCTTTATCCTGAACTCTCTTTCATCTCCTCCTCCGATTTCACAACAGCTAAACCAGGCTTCAGCAATGCCATTAGCCACAAACCTACAAACAACCACCAGAATACTTTGTGGGTGATTCACAGATTTTGTTGTCAAAAAACTAGTGATCTTCCTTATTTCCTGGAGTTTACAGCCTGCCGAGCTGCATGTTCACACTGTTTTGCCTTTAATCCTGGGTTCACAAACATTTCCACAGTAAAATGCGACATTTTTACAAAAGGCTCTAAGTCAGTACAGGACAGAGCAAACCTTGGATGTTCTGTTCTCTTTGCAAGTAGCATTTTAAGAAGGGAAACAAAAGCCATCCAAACATGCAGACTCAAATTACATGTTCAAGAAGTCTGCACAGCAAGAGGTGAAATAGATCACACATATATTTTAATTAAACCCTTATCTGACAGTCATGACAGCGCAAGTATGCAGTAGCTACAAGCCATTACATTACAGCTTGCTTCTATCACAACAAGCATCATGTCAAATAAAGGGGTTTTTCTCCCAGCCAACCCATGGCATTAATGCTAATGTGGGATTTCAGCAATGCCCAAACATGCCTTGTTCTAGTCTCAGTCCCAGTTACCACTGTGTGCTACATACAAGTTACTTAAGAGGGTTGCATGTGCTTTGCATTATGTGGCATAGAGGCAATATAGCAGTCACTATATTTTTCCACAAAAGGTTGGCCATCTTGAAAGAGCTCCCACATAAACAACACTTCTACACCTTTTCAAGGCCAAATGCACCTGAGGTCTGTATTCTCAACAGCTGAACATTGTCCTGGGAGTCTTGCTGCAGGTGTGTCTGAGTGATTGCACCTTGCAATGTTAGCCTGAATATTTTGGAGAAGCAGTTCCCATCCCAACTGCACATCAAAGCTGGAGTTTAAAAAAAAAAAAGACATAGGGTTTTATCAAATTGTGAAGCTTAAAAGAGCTAGAGGATGCATTTTCTTTGTCTCATTTCCTACCTGAGATTTATACCCGTCTCATTCCCATCTTCTGTCTCCCCAGCAAGGAGTGGAGGGAGAAAAACTTGCTTCTGAGGTGCTGAGCTCATTCAGCTCTAGGGTTTAAGCAGAACAGAGAACAAGGGTTGTTTTACTGCTTTCTTCCCCAAGACGAGTAATGCAGTAGCTCAGGCAACTCCTTCTTCACCCTTCTTTTATCCAAAACAGACTTTCCTGTGGCCCTCCACCCCTTCATAAAGGTGAGAGAAAGGGCGGGGGACTCAGAGCCCCTGGAGAAAAAGGGAATGCCTTTAGCTTCTCTCAGCCTGAGGTCATGCTGCAGGAAGGCAGCTGTGGTTCAGCATCACTGCACAACGGTGTGCAGCTCAGTGTCGCCCACCCTCCCCACCCCTGGTGCTTTTACGAGATGTGTTTCCCCAGCAGCAGCAAATCTAGTGACTGGAGAGAGACACTAAAACAGACTGAGCACAAAGTGCTTTCAAATGCTGAGGTAACTAAGCTGGAATATTTGTGTGGACTACGTATTTCCTGAGGTCCTCTGGTATAAGAATTAATGTTGCTTATGACTGTGGAAAAGAAATAGGGAGGCAACAGGAACTCATGCAAAGGCTGTGATTCTTGCTGGCTAGTCATCCTCTCCCTTATGGAAGCAATATAGCAAGGCAGTTGGATAGGTCCAAAACCATAAACAGGACTATTAGCCTTAATGTACTGCCAGGGGTCTTCTCCACACCCCCTGCCACCTAGGATCCTCTCAGCTCCATGCCATACCTCCACCCTGGCAGGTCAGGTTGCGCTGCTTAGCAAAAAATCCTACCAGTACCCTTCTCCAGCAAAGCAGCAGTAAGCAGCTCAGCTGGAGCCCGGTGCCTTTGCTGCCTGCTCCCGGCTGTTTGCCAGGGAATTACGGAGCAGGCTGCCAGCGCACCGTGCTGGAGGAGAGCATCCCATCTGTGGGCCAGAATTCCGGAGGAAGCCTGCAGATTAATAGCAATGTATTTTTAAAAGGTCAGTACAGGTCTTCTGTTTATTCAGCACTTTACATTTTGAAAGCAGAGCCACTGAAGATACAACCGTGTACTGCAGCTTCTTTGAAACAAAATTCCCCTATATCCTCCCGTGCGGTTATCTGCTAGGAGAAAGAAATAAAGCACTTGCATGGCGCTGATTCAATGTCTGAGAAACCACCGAATCTTCAGATGCATCCCAACAGTCAAACAAAGAGGTAGGGTATGAAATCCTGGTATTTCATGTTCCAGCTCTGCCGAATTGAATCTCCCATTTCCAAGGGCTCTGAGTGCCAATTCTGGAACAAGGTCCTCTCTCCGGTCAGACACTGTATTATTTGATATATTAAATTTCCACAGATTTAGTAGACAGAAAAATGTAATCATCTTCCATTTAAAAAAGCACAGCTGAAAAAATCATTGAAATTCATACACATCAGGCAGCTTGATTTGCTGGGCATGGCCTGAATGTAAGGCTAAATGAAGGTTAAATATTGGCTGAATAGTAATTGTACCATCTCTTTGAGAAGCTATTTATTGAGAATGTATATGGTACTGTTAGCTAAAAGTGGCAGCACATTTGACATTGAATCAGACAAAATTTTCTGCCTTATGCCGTTAGAAAGCAAGAAGTTAGACACAAAAAACTCAATGAAGTATATTCATTTCCTGATAGAAAAAATATTAACCAAGTAAATCAAACCTTTCTAATTCAGCATTTTTCCATTGGAAAATATCATCTCATTGGCTTTGAAATCTCCTGTTGGGGGAAAAAATGTGCATTTTTTTTAATATTTTGAAAATTACTAAAACATGGCCATCTTTGTCTAATTTAGATGCTGGATTATACTATATATCACATTTGAAGAAGTCAGAATGAAAACAGAATATTTTGACTGATCCAAGTTAGACTTTGTTTAGAATTTAACTTAATTCCCTTTTTTTACACTTGTTATTTGTTTTCATCTTGTTTAGAAATAAATAGATTTTGGAGTGTCAGAAAGTCCCATTGACTTAAAATTATGGCTTCTCACAGACTCAATTTCCTAAGCATGTTCACCTCTTTTGCAAATGAGACCTGATAATATCTGCCTTCTCCCACAGAGGATGTGGTTTTATTGCTGTCGGTGGTGGTCAGGCCAGCTGCTCCAGCCCACTCACTACATGGCAACTTGAGTTTTCTGGAGCTTGTGCCTGGTCCAATCATCAGCTATGAAATAAAGACAGCAGCTACCACAAAGACCTCTGATCAGAATTCACAGATGGCATGAGATCAAAGCTATAAAATTTCAAATATAACAGTCAGCTTCTTATTCTGATTGAATAAGAAATATGAAAATAAAAATAAAATACTTGAGTCATTCACAGAAAAAAGCGCTGGTTTTAACATTAAAAAAGGGAAAACAAACAAAAAAAAAACAAAAAAAATGAAAGTTAATTCCTTAGATTCTTATAAGAAAAAAACTTCTGTCCCTCCCTCTCCCACTCATACAAATACTCCTGTGTCCAGTTGCTGCACCACAGCCAGGAGCTGCCAGGCTGCAGTGTGGCTGGGACATGGGAAGACACACACACTGTTCATGTGAAGATGCCATGCATGAATTGCTAGGCATGCTGAAGCAAAGATACTTTAAAATGCTTGCAGGCACCTGTCCAGATTTTACTTCTTTCAAGAGCTTTAGATGTTTCTTGGGATGAGATAAGCATCCAATTTCCAGGTGTGTTCTGAATCAAGTTATCAGAACCCCTGGGGATTTCCCTTCGCTGGCTCTGAATGAGAGGTTATATATATTTATGGGGATTTTACTCATATAAAACTTTAAAAAACCCCACTGAATTCTAGTCAGATGTACCTAAATACAAAAAAGGAGGGGGGAAATGTTTTATCAGAGCATGGTATTTACAACATTTTCCAGCAATGACAACTGATACTTCAGGCTTTACAAAAAGTGGTGAGTTCAGGGCACAACATGACTTTTTTATTATTTTTTTTTTAAATCTTGATTAAAATGAACCAAATAACTAATATGGAATGTTTCTGGCAATAACTTAGTGGCACTATTGAAATTTTTTTCTAAATCTCTGTTCTTTTTTGATGCAATTGCTTTCATACCAGGGAGAATTGTTTAATACAAATTTGACAATGAAAGTCCAGACAAGGAAGAGAATGTCGTGCAAGCACATCTACTGCCTTTAAGACTCAGCATGTCCCTTGTGGCACACCAATAAAACAGACATAGCAAAGCTAGGTAACTTGCCAAAGCCCGCACAATGTCTGCAGGAGCACCAAAATATCAATCAGGAATTCCTGACTCCTAGCCTTTTGCTTGTTTTTAATAGCACACAATGCTTTGTCATTCTCCTCAACACCTAAAAATAGCAGATTGACAAATCTTGCACCAAATATATTTGAGACCAAAAGGTCATCCAGAGACCATCTCTCTGCCTTGCAGCACACTGCTTGGTGATACTTAACGAAAACAGAAGCAGTGCTCAGATACAAACCTAGAAAGTCACTGCAGGTTTTTTTAGCACTGTACAGGAGTTTCAGACACTAGGTGCACATACATCTCATTACCTCAATACTAGTGCCATTGTCACTGTGTTTAAGTATAATTAGGCTATCTTCTCACTCTTGCTCCAGGCAAGATACAAAAGCCAGCTCTAACGCTATGGGTCAGCACCTCTCCCTTCTTCATAATTCCAACAGCAAAATAGTTTCCTCATGAGCACTGACACAGAAGCTGCAGGAATTAATCTCAAGGGGAAGAGAATTTCCTACACATTTGGTTTTGTTTTTGAAAGATTATTATGATACAAATGAACCTTTTGATGAAGTAGATAAAAATCTCTACAGTGATACATCAGCAAAGGATGTTATGAATAAAGACAGGGTGAAAGCAGTGTAATTGGAGCACTGCACATGCACATGGAAGTCTCAGCTCCCAGCTGGAGACCCCAGACCAGTTCTGTACTCCTGTACATTAGTCCAACTCCACTCACCCCAGAAATGGTGACACCAGTGTTTTCTGTGCACACTCAAGTCCTCTGCTGCCAAGGTTTTACTCCAGGCTGAACTGTGAAGCAAACTTCACATACAATGGTTGAAAATGGGCTGTTCTTACAGGATATCCCATTCAATTTTTTTTCAGCAAAAAGTCTGCTTCATTTTGTTAAGTGCCAGCAGGAAACTGCTAAACCTCAAAATCAGCTTGACGTTGCCACTGTCAGCCAAAAGAATGCAGTCAAAAATGGGCTGTAATTTTTGCCCCTTTCATTTCTTTTAGAGTCCTTTTTTCCACTCACAGGAGTGGAATTTGAAAATAAAAAGTCCTGTTGCAATAAAGACCTCCTCAAGTAAAACAAAAGCTGAATGAGGCTGCTGCTGTGTGCAATCTGCAATAGGCTGACCTAGAGCTGAAAATCACTGTATTTCAGCTCAAACATGTATTTGATTCCATGACTCCAAAGTACTCTTTCTTCCCTGAATTTTTTATAACATTTTTTTAATGCGTCCCATCACAAAGTGAAATAGTATATGGTAAGAGTGCATGACACAACATATTATTGTGTAAGCTACCATGAAATCTTAAATTAAGTGTGCTGTGAGGAAATGCATCAAGTCACTCTGGGTCACCACACCAAACCCTTGTAGCACTGTAAGACAGTGCAAAGCATAAGCCTAAATAGCAATAGACAGCATGAACAAACTGTAACCTCAAAATAACAGCACAGGGCACATTCTCAAGAGTAATGAATCTGGAGGTGGCATCAACTTTATTATTAATTCTAACCAGTCAAAGGTGGGGTTGTAACCTTAACCGCATATCAACAAGAGCTTAGGGAAATTATTCTGTCATTTGCTTAGACTGCACAGTGCAAACATTAAGCTTGATGAAACCTTTCATTCTAGCTGCAAGGAAAATTGCTGATGGGGTACACCGAAATAGTGTCCATGCTTCCAGTCAGGCAGAGGGAGCCACTGCAGCCTGTGCTCTGGAGGGGAACAGCTCGCACGTTATCAGGAGTCAGAGTATGGTCTCAACATCTTGTTGAAGCAAATAGGACATAATGTCACGGATGCAACCAAGCCCTCTATAGCACCCTCATCTCAGCCCAGGTACCTTGCGGCAGGAGCCCAGCTGT
Organism: Aegotheles bennettii; assembly: GCA_013398125.1. Classification (NCBI taxonomy): domain Eukaryota; kingdom Metazoa; phylum Chordata; class Aves; order Caprimulgiformes; family Aegothelidae; genus Aegotheles; species Aegotheles bennettii. Next base: position 173,150 of record VZRW01000394.1, read on the forward strand.
GTGTCAGATTTAATGCAGACAGAAGGTGGCTTAGCAGGCTGGCTCCTGCTCACGAGTCACTCTTCACTTTGTAACGTTGCTCAAGTCTCTGGGCAGTTCAGCTCCCCACCTGTTGAATGGGAATAATAAGCATTTAGAGGATAAATTAAAGTTTTAATTACACTGGTTGTATGGTAATGACACTATCCAAAGTAGTAATTAATTGCTGATTTCGGATATATGGAGCTAATTCCAGAACTGTCAGTAGGACCTTTTCTGCTCCCATTTGAAAGCAAAACAATAAAAATGTTACCATGTTAGCTTGGCTGCCTCAAAAAAAAGCCTCCTTCACACAATCCCCACAATTTAGTTTGCCTCCCATGATATAACAAGGACCAAAATTCAGCTTGCAACTTGCCTTTCATAGTTCTGGCCCAGGAACAGGGATGGGGGAGCGATAGGAACGGTATTCACTGTGGTGTGTGTCTTTCACAGAGAAGTGGCAAATCTTATGATGCTGGTTACAGCCCACAAAGCTCTAACTGAACATTAAACATAATAAAAAAACCACAATGAAATAAGGTGGCAATTAATTTTACTACTTAGGTAACTTGCCCAGCAATCAAGTATTTGCACAACACTCTGTCATGATTCCCTAGCCTGTGCAAACATAAAACAAACAGACCGAAACGCTGTCATTAAGACCTAGCAGATAGCTGTAACATATACAAAGGCTCATTACCACTCATTAAAAATGCTTCGAGTTTAAAGGAGTGAGACAGCAGTTAAGGGCAACCATCAAAGGTCTCATCAGCTCACGGCATATTTAAAATACAGTGTGCAGTGAGGTGAACAGGTGCAAGCGCAAGCCCACTGCAGGGCAACCTAATCCTGCCACTGCTGTTCCCCCCGTGCCAGGCAGCAGGGACAGATGGTGCAGGGAGATGCCAAGCCACTGTGCCAAGACAGGACAGGATGGGCAGGGACAGGCAGCTGCTCAGCTGTGCAGGAATGCTCCTCCATCATGCTGCCCTGGCTTTGCCTGTCACAGCAGGGCCTGAGAGTCCAGCCTTGAGGTTTTCATTGGGCTCCAGTGCTCCTTCACAAATAGACTGTTGCTTCCAGTTATAGTTTTAATTAATTTAGAATGAATTATTTGGGTCTCTTAATTTCCTGGCTTATTTTGAAAAAGTCCAATTCATGCTGAGCTAAGTCGCTCCAAAGGCTCCCCAGCTCTCATTTACCCTGAAGGGATCCAATTAAAATGAGACACTAGTCAAAACGTCAAACCACAATAATTTTTAAAGGCATTGTGCAACAGATCTATGGCTGTATACAAACCACACCAATTACTGAATAAATCACACAATACTTGGAAACCTTAAAGCCTAAAACACCCACACTCAAGATGCAGCATCCCCTGTCCACCAACAGCATGTTCAAAAGTTACAGCTAATAATAAAAGTCACATTTCCTTTTAAAGGACAATTAAAACCATGGAGTATGATGAAACATATGTAAATTAGATTACAATATATTATAAGGGCTAAAATACAGAAAAGGCAGTCTAGAAGCTTTGCTGACCATGGAGCTGAAGGACCTCTGAGCCAGCACAGGCAGAGGCTGGTAAAGCCACACCATGCAGAACTGCAGAAATCTCTCTGTTTCTGCTTCCAGGTCTGTGCAGACGCACTGGGAATCACTTCAAGGGTCTCCTCAACTGTGGCACATTTTAATCTGGAATCCTTGAGATCCACTGAAAAATTTTTTCTGTATTACCTTTCTCAAACCTTTAGAGAGCATAATAAGGTCTCTCTCATACACACGTCCCTCAGATAAAGTCTTTTTCTTCTTTGTCTAGCTGTGGAAGAGAAACAGGTATTAAATCATTGTTGAATGGAAGACTAAATTAAAAACTGAGACAGGTCAAAATTTCAGATGAGGGTTTGTTTTTAAGGAGTTGTAATTCTAACAGAATTCAATTAATTCTTGACTTGTGCAGAAAATTGCCCCCCTCTTTCCCACCAGTCAAATGATTTTTTTCAAACAAAGCAGCAGGATCACTGAGTACTTAGTCTGAGCACAGGAATGTAATACTGTTTCAAAGGGACTTGGTTTTTTTAATTAATCTCATTACCCTTGTAATGAAAACCTCAAATTTTCTACTCACTTCAGAGTTAAACTTCAGCAGCAGAGAAAGCGAGTCCTAGGAACAGCACGCTCCTTTGGGGAAACCCATCTAAGGGTGACCGGTCTCGGCCTGCTACCAAGGAGCAGCAAAGGATCTGGTAGGAGGCCAGTGCAGAGGAGTGCCTGAACAGCAGGGAAGGCACTGCCACAGCACTCATTGCTGCCGGACCTCTCTGTCCCCAGCCTGCTGATGACTCCCTCCTGAGGCAAGGAGATCCTATCCAATACTGCATCCATGCTTCTGGGTCTGCTCAGAAGAGCACTGCAAAAAAACAAATGATCCTTTGGGGAAGCTGCTGCACAACTAGTGTGTCTCTCATATGCATAATGCTCTGTGGGCTGCTGAGTTGCCTAGAGAAATTGTGGCTGCCCCCTCCCTCACAGTGTTCAAGGCCAGGTTGGATGGGGCTTTGAGCAACATGGTCTGGTGGGAGGTGTTCATGCCCATGCAGAGGGTTTGGAGCTGAATGATCTTTAAGGTCCCTTCCAACCCAAACCGTTCTATGATTCTATGACTCTAAGTTGCCCTCCCTCTGTCACTGTGTGGGAAAGAAGATCTCCTTTAAGACTAAAAATCACACAGGAAATCTCACAAGAGATTATTTTGTTGCATGGTTTCTTGTCCTGCAGCCATTGCTACCTGTGAAACAAACAGAAAAATGGTAAGATCTTGTATTTCCATTTGCACATTACTCGAGAATTGAAAAGCAAATGTGTCTTGCCTTGCAAAATCAAGAAAAATGAAGGCTTGAGTATTTCTGTCAGGCAAAAGCAAAGAGAAGTTAAGAGCAGTAAGCACAGTAGAGGTACAGTCCCATTTCTGCCTGGCCATAGCAGGTAGGCACAGTGCAGCAGTTTTCATGCTAAAGTTTTCCCTGACAGTCACCCCTCCACAGGGCCTGAGGCGCTGCCGTAAGCTGAGGGAAATGATGGAGAAGTGCTGAAATACCACTGCATGGTAACAGCTGGTAAATATCTTTTTGAACACAATGTTATCAGTGAAAAAGCTAGAGTACCAAGAAACAGCAATTTTCGCTCATCAGAAGCAAGTTATCTGAGTTTGGAGAGGAGGTTCGAGAGAATGAGGACTGAATTATTTAGACCAGTCTGCACAACCTTGAAAAAGATTGGAGATGATAAACTACAAGTGTTTGATCTTTTGAGTCTTTCCATGTGACTTTATATGATCCCAGCAATGACAAGAAATTATATGCTTTTCTACAGACTTCCGTTTGTACCCCCAAAATGAAAAAAAAATAATTGTTTATTATTAATGTCTAAATAACTGATGTGTGGCAGGCTTGTCCAGAGGTTGTGTATCATTATTTACTAAGTATTTGACATATACTGTCTGGCTGACATTTGCTTAGTAATACATAGTTAATAATGTGCAAATAATTAAAGGAAAATCATCACATTCTCTCCGTGTACTCCCATTTTGTTGCCAGAATGTTTTTGCCTCTTATATTCACTTCTCCTGACCCTTTTCCTGGCCAGCCAGGTTTCCCTTTCCACTACTGAGCATTAACACTTTATTGTATTTCCCTCAGTTGTCTGTCTGAGATGGGGCAGGTGGTCCAAGTCACAGGTCCCTGCCATGGCCAGGTGTTTCTTCACCCAGAGGGCAATCTGGACTACACTTTGAGCTTGGAAAAGCCACCTCTCTCCATGCCTCTTAACAAGATAGAGTATCTTACAGATTTTTTTTTGCCCTATAGCAGCTCTCAGAGTGAAGTTCAGCAGAGCTGTGGAGGGAAGGTAACAAAGAAGTTAGTCCCAGTTACCTGAATTCAATACCACCCACTATCACAATGTCCTTCGGGAGTTTTGCTGATATTTGTGCATAAGTCACCAGCCCAAACTCAAAGCAGTGTGTAACTAACTAAAAGGCAGCTCAAACCTTTAGGGGAACCAAGTCAAGCTCCAGCAGAGAAAAGCTTTTGCATATGGTCCTCAGTTAGCCAAGGCAACTGCTGGACGTGGCAGCGTGGGCTTGTTACACACCAGGAAACCAAAGGATGACACAATGCAAGTCACGTACGCTCTCAAAAAGCCATCTAAGTTTCAGCAGCGGGTGAGTTACTTGTTGATGATATACAGGAAGAACTGCATTTAATAAAAAAATGCTAATCTTTGTTCACAGACCTGACACTTTTTATTACTTACACACACAGAAGGAAAGGCCATCAAATAGGTTACATGTCGTGAAATTACTTTCTGAGCTCAACCTCAACATATGACATATGATGTGAAACCTATTTCTTTTCTGGCATACAACTTTTTACAAACACTTCTCTGCATATATGAATAAATAATTAAGGATTTGGGAAAGTAGTGGGTCCTTATTGCAGCACTTCTTCCTTCTCTGTTACAGGAATGACCTGCCAAGCTCGAAGTTCATACATTACAAGTGAGATCCTGTGGGGTTACCGTTTCACCCCTGTCCTCACTCTGGAGGATGGATTTTATGAAGTTGACTACAACAGTTTTCATGAAACATATGAGACCAACACACCAGTTTACAGTGCCAAAGAGCTGGCAGAGATGGCCAGCCGAGCAGAACTGCCCTTGACATGGTCTGTTTCCAGCAAGTTGGACCAGCATGCTGAGCTGGAAACTGAAGAAGAAGAAAAGAATCAAGAAGACCAAAATGAAAGAAATGGTGATGTGGCCAACTTGGAGAATGAGTCCAAACTGTAGAACTACTGGACGAGTAAGGGCCACATCACCTCCTTCATCTCTCCCTTTTTGCTCTCCTTTTCTTTCTCCAATATGTTTTGGGTTTTTTTTAATTCCTTGTTAGTCTTAATTCTGGGAAAAGAAATACTTAAGATGTGAAGTATCTACCTGTCCAGTTTAAAACTCAACAGATTCACAGACTAAGCAAAAGTGTGGGTTAAAGCTGCAATACCCATTATCAATCGCAGAATCTCAGTCCCCACCCTGGTAACAACTGCTGACTTCCTCAGCACCTCTCTGAGTGCAGACCTCCAGCTTTATTCACATCAATGAGAAAAAAAAATCAGAAGAAATGGGAATATATAAAAGGAATTTAAAAGGAAAGACCAATAATGCTCATCAAAGTAATGGGCCTTGCAGTATTTCAGAACAGTTTCACATACTGAATGGTGAGCCACTATGAAATGGGCCTTGCAGCTTTAAGATGAAGGTGAGCAGAGGGATCTGCAATCCAACGTGATACTGTACATATGCCTTATGTAATTACTTTCTCTTTACATTTAGTAATAAACACTGCATGTACAAAAGTACTGTAGTAAAGAACTTCTAAATAATGTACATAGATGTGTAATTAACGTAGGTTTAGAAACAGAGTTCTAGAAATATTGGGATGCAAAAACTAACTACCCATCGAGTAGGCATTTCTCTTCTAATATTTGGATTGTAATACTGATTTTTTTCCCCCTATATCTATGGCTCTTCTAGTGCATGACATTTTCTTCAGTGTACCAGACTGGCAGCTATTTAGAGTACCTCACTGTTTGCCAAACAGATCATTTTACTGACTCTAAAAAGCCATAAGTCTGGGAGAGGGCAGGGTAGAGAAATTGTAACATAATTACTGATATACTGTGAAAATGTTTACAAATAAGGCAAACCGTTCCTGGTTACTTTTTTGGCAGATCAACCGAAAATATAGGCTGGGGCAAACTCATGGTAAACAAGAATTTCCTGTATACTCTTAATATAACAAGCATGTTTCATGTGGAGGTATTATCCTTTATGTGCAATATCTAGGGAAACTTCTCCCTTCTCCCCACACAAACCATGGGGTTTCAGCCGAGTAGTTTGCTACACAAACAGCACAAGCCATTGCACACCAAATGTTGCACCTTAGCGAGTAGATTTTAACTACTCACCTGGGAAAAAAACAGCTGAATTGCATCTGAAGCCGTAATCAATGAAACTCACTCGTTGATGGCACCGGTGCTTGGCCGGTCCTGCCAAGTTACGGTTGGTGAGACATCCCTGAGTTAGTGTGCCAACAGGGTTTCTCAGCTAAACACACAGTTCCTGCCACCCGTGCTCAGGAGGGTGGCTCCCTAAAGACTTTCTTCACCTTAGGTTAGCTCTTTGGTTGTTGTAAAGCAGTGTAAATCCTGTAAATTCTGACTTGGCAACTTTAATATTACTGGGGCAGTGATAATTTGCATAGCTTACACAGCAACACTCACACGAGCAAGGGAGCAGATGTGCACAGCCCCAGTTTCATGGATGTTCTCCCGAAGGGGCTGCTCACATGGTGCGGCATTGCCCAGTGCTGAGGACCACCCAGTCAGGCCCAGCATGCATAAAATATTACCTTTGGGAAAGAGACTGCGTTGCTTTTGGTGGGCTTTCACTCAGGCCCATCAAGAACAGCATTTCTGTCAGCAAAGGAGAAGAAGCTGCAGCCTTAATTTTGTTTTTTATACCTGCCTGCTCCAGAATGGAAGAACACACTGAAGAGAATCTGAAGCATTTTTGTACAGAAGCATTTACATTAAAATAGAAGAGAAAAAAAAAAAATAACCTCAGGAGAAACTTAGTGGGCAGGTGGAAATTTTGCACTGTGATAGAGCTTTCACATTAATTTCACACCTATTTTTTATTTTTTTTCTGAAACAACTGCCCTTTGCTAATTTTCACAGAGTGCGGCTAGTCAGTGGGGTTTTTGCAGGTCCTCTAGCTGTGCTTCATGCTGAGGTGGGCAGAGCAGGGGATGGGGAAAGGGTTGCACATCAGGGACTGGCAGATCAGGCTGGATGGAAAAAGTTTGTTATTTCAACTCAATGCTTTCCCTAGAAGGCTTTCACAAAGCAGCATGATGTAAGGAATGGTGCAGAGTATGGACTTTTGTTTCCTCCACCCGGGATGGCTGATTCTGCCAACTGGGTAAAGGTTATTTACACTTAATGTTTGTGAAATAACATTATGCTACAGACCTTTTTTCCAAAGCTCATTCTCCTGCCCCAGCATCAGCAGCCACTGAGTGCTCCGGTTCATCCATCCTAACCCACCCATAAGACTACCCATGAGAGGTACTGAGCGTTTTTAAGGAAGGGTGGCTCCACAGCTCCGCTGGAAGACAGAAGCCTGATAGCAGAGGAGCCGGGGAAAGCGCCACATCGGTAGCGACGAGCAACCCACGTGTGTCAGTCCTAGCGAAAGGTGCACGAGCTGAAAGCAAACCATTCCTCTGAGGATAAACCTGCTTTTTGCTCTTGTAATTTAGCGGGCCACTCTATAATTCATTGCTGCAGTTTAACAAAAAAGTTTGCATTAATTAGAACAGCAGCTCAGGGCCCTAATTAAATTTTTTTTGTGTCCTTTAGCACAAAAAAATAGACTTTCCACCACTGGGGCATGCGCATGTGTAAGCTGTATTTTTGTGAATAGGGCACTTGAAGCTTAAGGTGTCTGTGTTTGTCTCTTTCTCTCTCTCCCCTTGTATTTTATTGTCTTTGGTATTAATGTAGTAAGGACTGTAAAGTTTATGAAATCTCATTTTTGTAACATAAGCTTAAAAAAATAATAGAAGCCTCCAAAGCTTTCAACGGGGAAGCTTCACGTAAACTTTGTACTAGAATGTCCCTATCAAACACCTCTATTTTTCTACTACGATTGATTAAGCAGTTTAACAATGTATTTTGTGTCAATGATTTCAACTGAGCTGGTAAAAAGACAATTAAGAATTGAATGCTGTTAATTAACAATGGATTTTCAAGCCGTATATACTGAGTGGTGTTTTCATTAACAGTAAATAACTTAATTTGGGAACTTCATCTTCTAATCATAAACAAAATACTACAAAATATCAGTGCCCTACAGGAATATTTTTGGCAAATCACGTTTAAGGAACATGAATAATGCAACATTTTAATATAATTGACTACATAATTAATCAAGATCCATTGCATCTCTGTATACTTCACTAGTACATTTTGATGTCTTTTTCTTAGAGCATCTTGTGATTTCTTGGAGTAAAAGAATTTACAGAGGTAAATGTGAGCTCTCAGTAATCTACTGCAGTGCTCAGTTCCTCCTTCCAATGAGCAGAAATGCCACAGAGGTGCTTTGTACAAGCTTTATGCACAGTGTTGCACTACAGACCTCTCTGAATCCTTCTCACTCCTCTCACTTTTTTTTTTTTGTTTGTTTGTTTTGGTTTTGAACACACTGATTGTTTCTTCACTACCCAAGTTTCCAAACCAGATCTTTTGGTTGTTGATAACAGACACAGACATACTGCTTTTAATGAAGCAGCAAAAATTTATACTGGGTGAAAATTTGACCTTCAGCAAATACTTGAAGCTCTGGCTTATTATTTATGAATAAATACCATCTTACCAGCATTAAAATAAATTTCAGAAATTATTTTAAAACAGGCATCAAAAAAGCAAATATTGTCTTAGCAATATATAGCTGTTATGATCTAAATTTTTGCCCTACAAAACCATACTCATTGACATTGATGCGAACCAGCCCAACAAATTTAGCTTCTGTCATCCAAGTTGAACATCTGCTTCTACAAAGGGCCTGGCTGCAAGCGTGCAGGTAGAGAGAATTGCACAGTCCTGAGCCAGAGCTCTGTGCATCCCTTGCAAGGTGGAGGAAGGAGAAGGTGTGTCAGAGAAAGGTCCCCAGCAGGCAACTGCATACCAGGCGGGACAAGGTGCTGGCAAGTGCAAGAGGGATTTGTTTGAAATTATTTTCAAGATAGGGTCTAGATTTAAGCCTGGTGAACAGAGGTGACTAGATCTGGGGTTGCCCATGTTCCTCTGCTGGAGTTAAAGAAACTCAGGCCTTTCAAAATCAGGGAAGAAATCCCTCATCTTTGCAGCCACAGGGCAGAAGTTCCCATTTCACTCAGCTGCACAATATTGGGCTACTTAGAAGAGAAAAGACCTGGATCCAGTGCTCTCTTCATCCCAGGAGGTTCGAAGCCACATCCCACTCCTCCCAAGAAACTAGCTTTGCCATGAAAGTGGTGGCAGAGCCCCAGCCCCTATGCCAGGGACTGGCTCTTAAACTCTCCCACTAGCCCAAAGAAACTTAAAATCCTTGTATTTTTAACAGAAGCATGGAAAATTCCTCATTCCCTGGGTCCATAATAGCCTCTATCTTATGGATCAGGGTGTTCCCTGGCTAAATGGTAGATCTCATGCTGGGGAAGTCACGGTGCTCAGGATTCTCACCTCTTGAGCCATGACGGCCAGCAATCAGCTGCTGTCTGCTGAGGTGCAGCACCACAGCCTTTGGCTGTGTCTCTGAATGCAACCTGCTACCATTTCTCCTGTGAGGGCAAAACCTGCAAGGCCTAGGTTCAACGTGCTCTGAACACCACCCACCAGACCAGCATTGCCAGGAGGTGGAAGTGGAGGGAAGCCAAGTTGGTTTATCTCACTCCAGTTTCACTTTCAGACGAGTACAGCAGCACACAGCCCTGAAGGGATGCACAATGTTACACCCAGAAACCCTGACTGGGGGGAGAAAGGGATATCTGGAGCTCCTATCTTTTGCAGATTTCAATTTAAGCAAGTGATGAATTTATACCACTTCCTCCCACTACTTAATGTGGATGTGAATTAGAGGCTCAACACTGAAAACACAATTTGTCCATATGGCAATGGGAGGGTCAGGCACCTCGGGTAGGACATTTCCTAGCAGCTACCACCAGAGCTTCCGACTGCGAAAAATAAACTTTTTACTATTATGGTACTCTCTGTCCATCTTAACAGCAATGTTACCTCACTGAGACAGTTTTTAGGCTATAAATCAGAACTAATGAAACAAGAACAGAAGTTGGCTTCTCTTACACTCATGTTCCTTCAGCTTGTATGTATGATGTCCAGAAACAGGCACTTGGAAAGCAGGCATAAACTTAGGTTTTGTGCTGATAATAATTCTTAAAGACAAGACCTGAAAACTGCTACTTATTATTCATATTAAATGGTGCTCTTTTATGCTTCCTGATTGAATTTGAAACTTCTAGGATTTGGCTTTCTGGAGGGTAGGGATGGTGTTAGACATTCCAGGGCATGCTCCATTTTGTGCATTTAGTTCAAGCTTACTTCTACTCATTTCCATTTTTCCAGATCCTTTGGATTCCCAGAAATTATAACATATATATATATATATATAATCTATTATAACCTCATTGTAATGGCGTACTTATTTTTCTACTTGCCATTCTCCCCATTATTGTCTGTATACTGATGCTCTAATACAGCTTCACACAGATATCACAGACATCGTATCCAAAGATAGCATTCTAAAGAGACCTGCATATCTTGCTATTTCATCTCCAGTGTGAAATCTGTTTTCTATTCTAAGTAAATTCACAAGTATAAACCACAGTTCTTCCCTCATCCTCCCTAAGTTGTGTGTCATCCACACAGAAAAAAAAATAAAATAAGAGTTTCAAATAATACCAGCAGCCTCGAGGTTATTTTCTCAGAGGGCAGGACTGGGGAGAGCCCTCCCCATTTTTTTTTTTATTTTTTATTTTTTTTAAATCGAAGGCCGCAGCTCCAAACTGACAGCTGCAGCTCACAGGCAGTCCTCTGGAAGCTGTGGGCACCATTCTGCTACCAGCTTGCTTTGAAGTCTGTATCAGCCACTCTTCCAAGCCATAGAGCTGTTTTCCCTCAGATGATTAGAGGCAGTCACGTGCATTGACGTTTCTGAAAGGTTTAAACTGGAAGCACTGATGAAGAACTGTTACCCCTCCACATGTTTTTCACAGTTTCTTAGGCTGGAGTTCTCTGGAGTTCTTCCAGTTGGGGGAAGGAGGATGCCTAGTCACAAGCTTGAATCCTCACAGCCACCCTCCCTGGCCGCTTCCCCATCATCGTGACGAGGAGGATCCAAATTCCTCACTGAATTATCCCTACTTAAGGATGTGTGATGTGGTGCTAGAGATGGCAACGTTCTAGTTCAGGAATGATAGCAACACAACGTACAGTGTGAGATCCACTCCATGTGCACAGCAAGCAGTACGCAGCTTTCTGATGAGCTGAGGAAATGGAGCTGGAGCATAGCACTGCTAGCAGAGCTCCTTTTAAATGCCTAGGAAATCTTCCCAAGAATGTAACTCTAATCAAATTATACTCAAAGTAAAAAGGACCTTCTCTAAAAAAAAATACGATATCTTAATGAGAAATCTATGATCTGAAAATATCAGTAAGATTGGGGTAGGGAAACCCAAACTTTTACACTTTGAATTCATTATAATGAATCTTGTTCAGCCAGTGATTTTTGTTTAGATGGATAGGATGCTAGAGCTAACCTCCTAAATCTCTGCTTGTGATTTTCAGAAATGCTGAGCATTTACCAGCTATTACCAAGATCAGTAGGAATTAGGAGGCATTTCTGTGAAGAAAGACCATCTGCTCAGATGGCGACGTTAAGAACTTTGTGCTCCCTTTCAGGCTCCCTGGGAGAAGATGGAGTCAGAAGAGGTCTCCAACCCACTGAAATGCCATCCGCATCAAATACATGCCAAAGTCCTAAAGAATACACACATGTTGGAGCAGGTTTTAGGCAAACATTTTTAGGCACCCTAGGGATCACTAAAGGCACTAACAAATGTTCTAAAGATGCTACCAAACAAGAACAAAGAATTATTTGACTCTCTTAGAAGGCATTTTATAGAAATCAGGTTAAGGATGGCAGTGGGGCAAGAAGAGGAAGCTGTTGACCTTACTCTTGTGTTGTAGCTTCTATAGCCATCACTCAGGAGACAAACAACAATCCTCAGTTCTAATAAGCTCGACATTTAAAAAAAATGGGAAAACAAGATAACCGACTTTCTAATCAAAAGGTAAAATGGTTCACAGAAAATATAAAAGATCCCTGGAAAGGAAGGAATACAAATAATTGCAAAGTCTACATATGAAACCCAACAAAAGTCTTGGCCAACGGGCAGGGCCACTGGAATCAAGAGTTCACAGCTAAGCCATGCTACCGGCCATTTTTTGCTTCTTATACACATGTACAAAATTACTACTAATAAATATAATGAAGTATGACAAAAACTATTCCTTAAAAAAGTTAGCTAGCCAAATCATCAAAATGAAATCTGTGTAATGAGAAGAAACAAAGAAGAGAATTCATCACTTAAACCCCATTCAGCACTTTCGCCCCCTCCCCCTCCTTGCAATGCATTAAAGTAACACCAACAAGACATAGCATTGTTTTTAAACTTACTGAATTCGAAAGAAAGGGGGAAAAGGTTCAATGCACAAACGCATTGTGCTTCTTCAAGACCCCATCTTTAGGGCCTTTTGGGACCATCTACATGACAAGGAATAAATTAGCCATATGCTAGTTAGTACCTACAGTACTGAGTGTAGAAAAGCTTTCATTCCTTGAGAGGCACAAGTTCAGAATTAAGTTGAAGAAAAACCACAGCAAGATCACCTAATATGATAACTAACATATGTGAAAGAAGTTAAGCTTCTGCTTAGCCTCATTTCCCAGAGAAGAAACAGCACAACAGAAAGAGAAAAAGAAAGCTACGTAGAAATTTTCCTGAAAAATGGCAAAAAAAAAGTGGCTTTATTTCATAAATTTAAATAACAATTTCCTTTTTCTTTGTTAATGACAGTGTTTGTTCTCTCTTTGTGCCAGCACTCTGATTGATTTGCTAAAAATCTGCATGGCCATAATATATATGAACTTTCAAAAGTAATTCTAGTTTTGTAAATAAATAAGTTATTTTGGGTCTTTCATTATTAATTATTGAATAATCTCTGCATTTGTATTGATAATTAGAACAAGATCTATATAGTGAACTGCTTCAGAAAAAAAAAAACCACAAAAATTAAAATACATCACTTAACAAATCAGAAGGGAATATTCCATTCACAGCTTTTCCCCCTCACATTTACAAAATAAAGTAAGAAAGTATTTTGATAATAGAAAAAAAAATGTTTTGTTCAGCTGAAGACTTTCTTGAAATAGGTCAAAAAATCCATTTTTACTCATCTTTGCAGATAGTGAACAAACTCATACTGTTAAATTAATGTGAGTTTACTATAAAAATGAATAGGTATTAATTTTTTTTTAATAAAATACACTGCTGGAGATATTTAGCAGTGAAGAAATCTGCCACCAAGCTCACGCTTACAATGTGAGTCAGTCATTGCCGTGACTCTGATTACAGCTAAAATTAAACTATTCCCAATATGACATTCTGTGCATTTTCATAAAAATGGACTTGTGAAGGGTTTGGATCAAAATGTCAAGGACCCACCTGGGATTTGGGAAGTGTAGGCTCCACTTCCTGCTGTAATTGACTCAAGCAGAAATTTTTAATCTTAGATCATCTTAAATATGGAGTTGCAGAAGCTCAAGCTAGATCTTCTTCCTCCCCTCTCAGTTTCTACCCATCAGGTTACAGATTATTAGTCAATCTGTTGCAATCTCTGAAGAGCTATGTGGATGGGCATCTGAGAAATGAATGATTAAAAAATTATCATAGCTGACAACCTGTGAGCAGCAGGAGAAAGGGGAAGGGTTACACAAGCACAGGAGTGGAAATGCCAGCATGCCAGCGTGTTCCAGAAACACCCCTCCATGTCACGCCTGGAACAACGAGAAAGAACTGACTGCTTTTATTTCTGCATTGTGGCTGTCCCATGATGGGACAATTCCACTGCTGGACAAAAACAGGAAAAAAAAAAAAAAGAAAGAAAGAAAGAAGAAGGAAAAAAAATGGGGGAGAGGGAGGAAAAAAAAAAAAGAGAAAACGGAAATAAGAAAAATGGGAAAAAATAAAAAAAGAAAATAGTAAAAAATTAAACAGGGCTTGCTCCCAATTCCCCATACGTTGCTGTGAATATCTCACTAATTTGTATACTTCGGGTTTTGTTTGTTGGGGGGGGTCTTTTTGTTTGGTTTGGTTTTTATTACCTCTGCCTTATTAATGTGTTCTTGATGTTGCCTCGTTGCCCCTTCTCTTCCGTGAGAAGAGAAGCCCACTTTCCCTAAGGAACAAGCCCCTGTCTGCTGGTGAACACTGTGACCTTAGAGTACTTTCAGCAATAATAAATTAAAACTTGTTATCCAGGTTTTTTCTTAACAATTCAAGTAAATAGTATCACATAATCAACACTTTCCTTGGAAGCCCTGGGTAGAGCCCTCAAAACGAGGAACAACTTTCTCTCGGCTTGCTGGCCCTTCAGCAACCTGTGCTGTAGGCATCCAGCTGGTAAGAAGCTCTGGACGTTGCCTTTGTTTCCCATACAACACAGAATGAATCTCATCTGGGTACAGTAAGAACAAAGGCAAACATATTCAAAATGATGTGCCTAAAAATCATCATGATATGAATCAACAATGTCCACTTGACACACAAAACCACCGAAAATTACTTTTCTGTTGTTTAGTATGGCATTGGACAAAAAATTAACTATGAAAGTTAATTTTGAATATAAAATGGTTAAGTAATTTAACCATTGATCAACCCACCAAACAACAGCATTTTAAAGGTCTGCAACAGTACTTTAAAGTTTCCTATGAGAAATATTGCATTTTAATATCACCAATGGCTAGAGTCAGTGTGAAAGGCAACTGTTAACATCTTTTCTCCCACTTAATCAAGCACATGAGCAAACAAATAAAAGCAACTACTTTAGATAAACACGAATAAAGATTTTTACATCAGTTTAGAAACCACTTTATCCGTAGTCACAATTTCCCAATTTTTCAAGCCTGGAGTCTGCTATATCATTTCCAGTAGAGTAAGAAATAATAATGTAATCAGAACTTTAGTTTTATGGTGTTCATGGAAATTTTATTCAGTTAAAAGTGAAACCTTTCCCACATCCTACAATCATATTTCAAAACAACACATATTTCTTTAAATTTGGTTTATAGTTAAGCAAATTTTAATTTACTGGAATTCAGTCTTTTCAGTGACAATTCAGCTTTCTATTCCACAACCTGTCCCTTGCCTCATCAGTCATTTTGCTATACCAAATTCTGGACACCCATTGCACCACATCCCAAAGCAAATCTCTGCTTCTTGTTGCTCAAGTTCTTCATAATTCGGGTTTTTTTGAAAAGCCCAGAAAAACTAACTCTAACTCAGTCATATTTGATCATTATTTGAAGAGTGGAATAAACTGAATTAAATTAAAGCTATTTAAATTTTAAGTGCCATAAACTGATTCAGTGCAATCAAATTAATCCACTTTAAATTATACCATTAGCTAATTTAGATTAACTTCCTGGGTAGACAAGCCTTAGTTATAAAACTAAAGAGAACAGATAGACAAATATGAAGAGAAAAGCAAGCGATGAAGCATCATTGTTAAGTTGAGCAAGTCTTCAATATCAGTGAACATATGGACTGACCAGTAGTAAGTTTTTTGTAACCATGACAAAAAAAATAGAAGCTACAAGGAGGAAATTAAAGCTATACATAAAACTCTTGTGTTACTATTTATGGAGATTTATACTGAAATGCAAAAGGAAACACAAGGAAGATGAGAAGGCTTTTGATAATTTACCTTTACATTTATAATATAGAAATTTGCATCTAAATATGAATTTAATTTAAATTTTTGGGCCATAAATCTATGCTTTAGCAAAGATGACCCTAGGGACAGACAAGGCAGGACTGGAACAGAGAAGTAGATTACATAGTTTATGGCTGATGTGAAAGGACAGGGTGGGACAGAAATGGAGATGGATAGGGAGAAGCGAAGGGGTCCAAAGACAGACTTGTTAAACTTCACAGCATGTTCTGGAGAGACTGTGGTATACCTCTGTAGAAATGCTTATGAAGCAACTTTAGAGAGCTGATCTCTAGGAGACTTCACAGAAGAAAGCCAGTGGAAGGGAGAATTCAAGGCGGTGGCAGTTAGGTGTTTCCAAGGTCACAACGTGTCTCCAACACGAAGGCTGGAGGCAGGTGGAGCACCCTTCTGAGATTTTCTTGCAGAGCAACTTCCCCGCATCTCTCCAGGGGTGCTGCTGCCCAAGGCCAAGAGCAGGATGAGGGACAGCGCAGAAAGACACCAATGACTACAAACAGCAGACTCAGTGAGTCAGGGGATGAACAGAAGGAGGAAGATGGGTAAGAGCAATCATGCTGTGATAAAATGTCAAAAAAAACACAGGAAGAAAAAGAGGAAGATGGAATAGAAACGTGTCCAAGAGATCAGAGACAGGAGTCTTTTAAGTGGCAAGGGAAGGAAGAAAACAAAAGCAAAGGTCTTTCTACCTTTCAATAAGCTGTTTCTTCTGTTCCCCAAAGTTCAAGCAGGTTTTCACGTTTTTTGCAAATATTTGGTTCATGTTTGCTTTCCATATGACAGAGGAGAGGACTTCAAGCCACTTGATAGCATCATACCCCCTCTAAACTGAATACTCAGATTAGATTAAAACCATTTCTTATGAAGATCATGAAAAGTAGGTAAGAATTTAAGGAAATTCGTTGTACAAAAATGAATGGAGAAAGAAAAAAAACCAAACCAAATCAAAAACAAACAAACAAACAAAAAACCCACCCCAACAATCCTGGGAACATGAATCATTAAAATACATACCTCATTAAAATACATAGTTGGCAAATAACTGAAAATAATTTTCTATTATTTATTTTGTTATGGAAACAAAAAAGAGGAGAAACAGCATTAACCATGATTCAGTTCCCTGCTGGTATTAAAGAACTGAATATACACAGATATAGTTTTATAAGATGCTGTTAGATTATTGACCCCTTCATTCTAAATTTTACATCACTTTAGCTGTAAAAGGGGCAAGAACAGCAAAAAAATTAGCTATCTCTTCAGAGAAAATGATGTTGCACGAACGCAAGAATACAAACTAACCAAGAGCCTACACCCTCCAAACAACATGCACATTTTATTAGCATAACATGCAGGAATAACGCTGTTTGTGTTTTGTTAAAATGTGCAGGTAGAAGAGCAAGACAGTCGCATTTTCATCAATATTTTCATTTTAATTCTGTGTATTTTTCAACAAGAGATGAAGGTATTGGGACACCAATTTAGGAAATTTTATCTGTAAGCACAGAAATGGAGCTGTGCGCTTAAAGTCATGGGTGTGCATGAATACCTTTCCTAAATTAGAGTCTATGAATGTTATAAGAGCTACTCAGCACATTGCAGGATCACCTTAAAGCCGTTTGGTTTTGTAGATGACACATTGTTGAATTCTATTTAAGATGGTGGGCTGCAAGGCTGTTATACTTACTCCTCACTGAACAATAATAACCAGGGTGTGCATGTTACCAGTCTAATTCCAGAGGCACACTCAACCTGCTGCCTGTGTGTAGCTGTTTGCTACACAAGAGATCAGTGAGGGGAACCACATCTCCCTTCAAGGGTGGGATGCTCTTATGCAATGACCAGCAGCCATCAGCAGAGCTGGCTGAGATTTTTGGGGGAAAAATTGCTTGATTTGGAACTGAACGAAAAAAAATAAATCTTGCTGGTTTGGTAGGGCTCTCCTGGTTCTCAGTGAACTGAAGCAAATACAAGAATTACTTATGTGAAATAATCTATTTAATAGGGGGATTTTTTATTTTGCTTTGGTCTTGTCATGATCCATGAAAACTGATGCTTTCCTTTAAATTTCTTAAGATTCAGGTTACTTGGAAGCTGAAAGTCCAAGGGACATGCAGGAAGGCCTTTACAGTCTTTAGTACTTCATGCCAAATGGTCACGCTATTGCTGGTTAACAATTTTCCATAATGACATCCTCTATTTTCATATTGATACTGAAAAGGAGAGGAATTCCTTTCTTTCTGGAAAATGTTTCTTTTCTAAACTGCAAATCAGGTCAGAACTGCTCAAATGCATGCAAACAGACTTCTTTAACTTTGACTGTGAAGAAAAGAGGGAGCTATCAGCCAGACAGCTCTTCCTTCAGCTGTACTTCATGGAAAAAAACCCCTGTTATCACCCAAGCCAGACGGCGCAGTACCTTTTCCACAGAAACTGCACTATTTTTTTTTCCTCCTTACCCTTGTCCGGACTCAATGATTGGAAAAAAAATTATTCCAGCCCACTGAAAATTATAATTGCATCAGAAGAGTAGATGGATTTCATAGAGTTTCTTTCCTTCTTTTTTTTTTTTGGCTGGCTTAAATTCTTTACTTTCTTTAATCTTTATCCACTCCACTTTCTTCCTGTCACGTTTCACTCTTGACTGATGTGTACAAGTGTTTCTGTTTTCCATGCTATATCAAATGTAGTCTCACTGCAGTCATCTGATACAGCAGTTCAGCTATTTCTGTAAGGTTTTTTCTCTGGCGTGAATTTTGGTTAGCTCCAAAAATCTAACTTGTTTATGGATTGCCGATGCACCAGCTCTAGAAACTTGCATTTTATATTCCATTACTCCACTGACATGACTGAGAAACATCCCATGCAAACATATCTTACTATTTTTACAAATCCTTCTAACAGCATTACGTTCTCAGATTTCTTCCACCAGCGGCTGTGGGATTTTTTCAATGTCTCGTTATTATTAATAGCTGTTCATCCTTCATATCTCTTACCTCAAATTCACTTTTAGTTATTTCTGCGTTGACAGTTGCAGCCTCTGCACTTTATCTCATCTACTGCGTATGTTTCCCCTTTCTTGAGTTATGTTCTGCTGAAGCATCATAGACTGAGTTAGCACTTTCATCTTTCTGCCCCCAGATACACAGCACAAATTTCACCTTCACTACTTTGTAGTAAATGGCTTTTTAAATTCCTCAATGAATGTCAAAATACCCTTCTAGCTTTCCCAAGTTGAGGAATTCAGCCTTCTGAGGCTTTTCTGCTCATGGTATACCAAAGTCCAGAACTGCTGGACTCAAGTGTACTTTCACTGTTTTTCTCATTTCTTCAGCAGAGTATTGTAAGATTTTGCTTTGTCTCTTTACTTCAGGCTAGTCACAAACTATACAGTGCTTTTCCTTGGTTTCTAGAGTGAATGAACAGAGATGTTCATTCAAGAGAAGTATAATATTTTGCCTTATTTGCTATGTCAGTTTGTGACCATGAGAGAAATTATTCAAACTTCATGAAGAAAATGTAGCCAAAAAGATGCAAGACTGAAACAATCTTTTATAAACAGCTCCATTATGACAGATTTTTGCAGGGTGCATAACTTGGAGACAGAAGAAGTGAAGTAGCTTGTCTAATGCTATGCTGAAAATCTGGAACAGAACTGGGCCTAGAGCTTAATTTTCAAGAACCATATTAGTACCTAACCCTCATCCCACAAAGAATAACCAGAGATCAACATCACTTCAGTGCAGATAGGAAGGGGGCTGGACACACATGAATTTACTCTCCCTTCTCGTGCCCAGAGGCACTGTTATTGGGAGGAATGAAGAGGGTACATGTCTGAAGACATTTCCTTCCCTCCTTTTCAAGTT
Organism: Aegotheles bennettii; assembly: GCA_013398125.1. Taxonomy (NCBI): domain Eukaryota; kingdom Metazoa; phylum Chordata; class Aves; order Caprimulgiformes; family Aegothelidae; genus Aegotheles; species Aegotheles bennettii. The sequence continues at coordinate 192,726 of VZRW01000394.1, forward strand.
TAAGAAATATTCTCCCCTACATCTAAATTAATACTTGAGGGGAAATGCATCAAATGCACAAGAAGTGTATTGGATTAAAAAAAATAGGCTTGTTTAATAAATGTATCATCAGTGTACCATACCAAAATAGATTTCATTAAAAATTTTCCTTAAGAGAACATCTTAAAATGAAGTTAAAAACAAACAAACAAAAAAGGATCAAAAGCTGAAGCACTTGTTTTAATTGGCTTTAACTTCTGCAGTCTAAATGCAAAGCATGAGGCCCATTATAATTTGGATGGCTGGTGCTTCTAAACATAGTGTCAGAATTCAGTGAATGAGGAGAGGGGTGGCAGGCCAGCACACAGGCTGCCAAGTGAAACAGCTACTCCAGCCGCACTGCAAAAATCAAACGCACACACCCAGAGCAGTAGCTATAATTAGACATGAACAAACCACGTCAGATGTGTTAAGAATCTGCTTTCATTCAAATGTTTCTTAAGGTTTTTCAAGCATGTCCTTCTACTGAGTTGGACTGAAATCTATTACAGATAACGATGAAGAGTTACCTTGTCAGGGCTTTCTTTCCAAACTAGAGGAAAAAGAAGTCAGAAGAAATGTGCACACTTAGATCTACTTTTTCTGGTTCTCCTATTACCCTCCTAAATCCTTCTCTCTCTTGTTTGGATTTTAAAATATGTCTTCTTGAACTCACAGCTGTGTGACTTTGGCCAACATTCAAAAAAAGGGATAAGGAGCTTTTTATGTAATACAGCTGAAGCTGCACGTGGATTTGGTGATGAAGGAGAAGGCTGCAGGACAGACTCACTTTGATAAAGCCCTTACACAGTTCTAGAAACGATCTTCAGTATCTTCTCCCCAGCTACAGCAAGCACCCAAGTTTCAAAGAGAGTAGCTACAGTAGAAAGCAGCACGGGCAGCTTCTTTGTACCAAGAACTAGAAAGGAAGTTTTCTTCTAACTTTCAATAATTACAACAGATTAATGTCCCTAAGATTGAGAGTGCTTCTTCTCTTCAGTATCTGTCATTCATTTTGATTAAGCATTACCAGTATGCTCGCTAATGTTTTGGTTTCAGCCCTTGGTTCCAATGAGAGTTACAAGAATGCCAGTTACACTGGCTTAGCAGAGCAACGCATAGAAAAGCTTGGACTTTGTCACATTCTATTTCAATTCAATTTCAATTTTTCAAGTAAAACAATTTCACAGTATTTCACCTCATAAATAAAAAGGTGAGCAGAAGGTTTCACTATGCTATACAGGGGTATATCTTTAAGTTTCTCTACATGCTTTTTATCTCTTTCCATGAAATAACTTGAAGTTTTTCAGGCTTCCTCCATGAGAGCTATTCCCTTCCCTTTATCCCTTCTCACTCCTCTCCAAGTCCTTCCCCCAGGATCTTTTCACTCAGCTGCAGATACCCAACTGCAGGCAGCGTGCGATTCAGTGAATTCCTCAGCTTGGTGAGGTGCCTCTCAAGTTTCTCACAGCTTTCATGAACTTTGCCCAAGTTTACTACCCTATATCATTTACAGGATTTGCCATTGTGTTCTTCACCCTCTTTCCAAACGTTGGGTAAGGATACAGGTCCTAATCCAGGACCTTTTGCCTGTCACTTCAAACACTGTTATTTCTTTTATTTACATTGTAGTAACTTCTACCCTCTAAAGCAGAGTCTTGCTGTGCCTCCCTGGAGCACCTTCCCAAGAGCAGAAACCATTTACACAAGCAGCTTTGACACAGCCAGAGGTATGCAGACAGGGCAGAAATCATTCTGTTCCCTTTGCCTTCCAGGCAATAGAGCAGAGTAAAAGACCTACACTTCTCTGTCAAGAAAAATGTTTGCTTGCTTTTCACTTAAATAAAATATATGGTGATCATGGCTCAACTTTCTCTTAGTTGTAGAAATTCAGTGCACTTTTATTATTATTTGTTCTATTATCAGACACTACATTTTGGTTTGCCCTTTATCTCCTCACAATCACTTTGGGTGTTGTGGGGTTTTTTTAATTTGTACCACACTCTGGTTTATTTCCCCAACCAACTGTATCTTTACTAAGGAAGTCAAGAGGACATGACAAGATTTTGACAGCTCTTGAAGCAATCTGACCCAAACACAGGCTCAAGGTTTCTGGTCTGAATTTACACAGCAATGCAGCTAATGTCTGGTAAAATTATTTACAGCATTAATCTTCCTTTCCTTTTCCATGGTATACACTGATTGGGCCACATACAAAATGAGTTTAAAAGGGCTTTGCTTAATCTTCAACAAGCATTTGCATCATGTCACAAATAAGGTACCACTTATTACCTGAAGGCAGGAAGAGAGAACATTTTTGAGCAACAGATGAAAATTGCTTCCGCTCACAATGGAAATACATTGAGTTCAAGTCAGTAATTACCTGAACAGTCATCAGTGCTAAGGGCACGCTATATTCTTTTTGCCTTGGACATAAATATATTTCAACTGAGATGAAACACAGAAAAATTAGAAAAGTCTGGACTTCAGCACTTCATGGGTTAGACAATTACAGACAGCTTTACTTTGGACCACTACAGATTGTGACTCCCAAATTTTTTCCTGGGCAACACTGGCCTTTGTTCAGGGAAGTTCCATATCAGTTCTCTGGGAAAAAAGTTCTCTCAGACTTCTTCACACCCGTAAACCAAAATGCTATAACATTGCATTAGAAATGCAATGAAATGCAGAGAAAACTGTGAAATATTTAAAAGAGAACTGAAAGTATTAATGAAGCATTTATAGTGCTCAGAAATGGACCTGAAATGTGCCTACATTGGCAAAATTTACAACACGTGGAGGACCAGAGTCTGACAACTTCCAATCACCCAGCAGTAGAATTAGGTTCTTTAACTAAGACATCTTTACCAGGTCTGCTTTCACATAGCACCCTGTCAGACAGGAAAGTGCACCTCCACTTCACAGGGGAAACAAAAGCATGGAAAGTTTGTTGAAATGTAAGCCCAATGCCTTAGGATTCTGCCTGATTATTTAACTGTTCCTCCTGCAGGCAAAGGAAACTGGGTCACTTCGGTCTTCCAATACTTTATTAGTTGCCCTTGCTCAAGTTACAGCCAGCTACAGAGGTCAAGAGCTACTTGTTCATACTCTTGAAAATTTTTATTTTGGGAGCAGAAAATAGATAGGACCAAGGAGAGGGATGAGCTGAGGGCAGTATAAGTGCTCACTTACCCACAAAAGAGGATGATCCCTTCTTCCTCCAAAAAAATTAAGGAAAGGGATTTTGGATACATGTCAAAACTTGTTTTCTCATTGCAATTTCTTTAGAAACAAGATTTTTACTCTAGTAATCTTCAAAGTTTCATTATAAAAGATTAGTATGTAAGCTATTAATTATTTTTGTTTCTGACCATGAAGAAATGGTGTGATTGTTATTAACCCAGACATTACCTTCCAGAAATTACTTGTGCCTTTGCTTACCTTCTAAGTCTACAGCTTTGAGTAACAGACAACTGCTTCCAGTAGTAATCTACAGAATTTCTAGAAGCCTTACAGAAGTGGCACATGCATACGAGTCATGTACACACAGGGAAGCCAGTGCACAACTGCAGTAACACACAGAGCACGCAGTATAGTCAGTCTCTGCTTAAGCCACTCTTTGCTGGTCTGAGGCATTTGGGATCTCCCCAGCTTTACTGTGCATACAGAACTAACAGCACAACACATGAAAGCAAATCGACCTGTACAAGTGCAGCAAATCTGATGTGCATGGCATGTGCAACAGGCTGAAGACACACATTGCAACCTGACTCACTGACTCTTTACAAGCTACTCAGGCAGCTTTTTGTACCAAATTACAAGGCATATAGTTTTAATGCACTCCTTCATCTAAACTCCAACCTGGAGGCCTCAGTTTCCTTTTCAGAAACATTCAGAAAAGAAACAACCAGCAAAACATAAGCTGAGCAAGGTAAGAAGACTTCCCAGCCAGACTCCCTTGTTTACTAGCCACATCTGCTTGTGACTATCATAAAAAAAAAAGCAAATTATGTACCTTATAGGACAGCTGCCACCATGAATTTTTCTTTACTTAGCAAACAAAATATTACCTCGACAGAAGTGGTAATAAATGACATTTTGGATTACATTAAAGTTAGAAAAATAGACAAGAAACACTGGTGAATTATGTGCTTGTCCCTTTCATTCTCCTATTTCTCCTCCTGTCCACTCCTCTCTTTTTAAATGTCTTAAAAGACAGTTCAGTGGTTGTACTTATGCTTGGAAATTTTTAATAAGTTCAGAAAGAAACCATTTGTGTTACTTCATAATCTGATTTTTCTAAAGGCTGAGTGGCTGGAAGTATTTTGTACCACTTGTAAGATTCAACATTTATTCCAGAAATCTTATTTTATTATAGTTGCTGGCAATGATCTTGACAAAAAGCAAAGTAGTTGGTGGTGTCATCCACAAGAAAGACCACTTTAAGAAATGTAAATTAATTTCTTGTTTGCAACAAAGATTTTAAAACTTGAAGAGGACTTTGAATCTTCAAGATAAATGGCTTTACAAAGATACTGACTATTTCCAACTGTGACATGTATCTTACAGCAGGAGAGAAAGTATTTTATTACTCCATATTTGAGACTGCCTCCTAAGTATGGTCACAGATAGCACCACAGTGAGGTGTTCTGGACTTCAGAGTTGTAAAGCCAGAAACACTAGCTTTAAAGCTGTTTCTCCATTTACATTCATTCCTAACATATTTCTAAATAGCTCACTAAAAATTTGACGGCCTCCCTCCCCCCAACTATTTTATAAAGCCCCTCTGGAAATGCTGTTCCCACACAGACCTATTAGCTTTGATGGATAACTTCAGGAGAATCCCACAACAGCAACAAGGCACCTCTGCGGCCGCTGTCTGTCATTATGGTGCCCGAGCAGGCATGGCAGAAGGGAATACGCACCTACACCTCCATCACAGTTTACAGCCCAGCACCTTCATTTAAACATGACTACATCAGTGGTGTGAGCACAGCTCCAAGGTTCACTCTGGAAGAAATCTCCCCTTTGCCCAGTTCTGGTCGAGGAATGACCAACATCTGACATATCCTGTGGAGGTACCATCTAAACATGGTATAACTGTCACAAGACTCACTAGAAGATTTTAATCAGAGCTCTTAGGTTTTCACATACAGCTCATCCACACACTGTAACATTTATTTTCACAGGCTGAAGAAACCAGTTTACTAAAATCTGTAAAAGGAGTGCTTAGTGCTGTGAGAAACACAGCAGGGAGTCTCAAAAGAGCCTTACCTCGAGATGGCCCTTTCACACCAGACTGGAACTTGCCGAGTGCTCTATTTCTGGGAAGCAAGGTTTCCCAAAACAGACCGTCCAGGCAAGAGCCATGCAAAAGCTTTCCAGAAAGCTTTTATGAGATGAATGGGATGAGAAGGGACCTCTTGGCAATAAAACAGCTGGAGTTACAGTCCAGAGGACTGCAGAGAATCTCAGAGGCATTAGTTGGTTTGGAGGGCTCCCTAAATTACCCTAAGGACCACTAGTGATGTACCTTTTCCCCTTTTGTGATGATCATCTGCAGGTGCCTCACTCAGTCTCTTCACAACTTCTACCACAATGAGTTTGTAATATTGGGCACACAAGGTGGGACAAACACAGTATCACAGTAGGCAGGTAGATGGATAAACTTCAGTGTAATTAATGAATTACTGCTTGGTTTCTTCCTCCTTTCCCCTGCTCCTGTTCTCCTCTCTAGCTCCCCAGAATTTGGGTTCTGTGATTACTCCTCCTTGAAAATGGACGTAGAGCACTCTGGGAAGTAGATTCGTTGTGTGTCCTCATTTCTTGTCTTCTGCCAGAACTAGAAAATCTTGAGAAGCAGAATCCTTTGTGGAAGGGGAGCAAAGCAGTGGGCAGACAGTGCAGAAAGACTTCTAAGGTTATAGTAATGAGGAAGAAGATGTGAATGCAAAAATATCATTCAAGTAGAGCAGTTTTTTCTGAGGGTGATCATGATACAGTTAATTACATTTTCTTCTCTGTGTTTCTTCTCTTTGTTACCATTCTTACTCCAGTAGAACCATCAGTGATTCTAGGCAGCTACATGAGGGCAGAAGTTTTTCATCATGGTTCAAGCAAAAAAAAATAATTTTATTTTCTTGTTTCTTAACCATGTTTTTCATTGTACAGCTCAAAGAATGTAAGAATCAAATTACTACCTCTGATCATGGAAATTATTACATCACCTCCTCAAGGTATTCTAGACTGTTCCACCAAAGCAACCTCTAGATGGCACACATGAGAATATTAGAACAGCCATCAGAAAAGAAAAGCAAGCTTTTTTAAATAGAAATCTCTTCAAGTGCTGAGAGGTATATTGTGAACACAGAGTTACAAGTTGCAGCTGTATTATCAATAGGTGCTAAAAACCACATGATTTTGGTTGTGTTCTTTTAAGTCTATAACTTCCATTTACAGAAACATTTTTGTATCTCTGAAATTCAATTGTAATATTTGATCAGAGGAAAACAGAAAACAAGATGCTATAAATATTAGTCCTTTTATTTTTTTTGCAAGATGGATAATTATAGATAAGGCTACATAAATTATCTGTATCCTGAGTTCCTATTTTCAATTATCAGTAACTACCACATTTAGCAACTAAATCAACCAAATAATTTCCACTTAGAATTACTAAAATCCCAATGTTTTCTGCTATGAGAAAAACATTTTGTTTAAGCATATGCTTTGCATAATTTTTAAAACACCCATGCAGCCAAAAGGTCTAGAGCCAAAAAACTTTTGCACATTTAAACAGGAAACATTTTGACATTTGAACTGGGAAAAGCCCTTACTCAAATCAAATTGCTCGTGCTGTACTTTGTGAAAGAACCAATGAAGAGCAAGGCATAAAAAGTATGACATCAGTTTTCTTATCAAGGGAAACATGTCAAACTGGCAGAGATTTGAGCAAACAGAAGGCTTCTTACCTTCCATGAGTCAAAACCACAAGCAAAATCTGCTTGGAAAGGTGAGACAGTGTTAAAGTCACTACAGCCCTGGCCCATGCAATTGGTATTCAGGTGAAAGTAATACATCTTCCAGAAGTTTAAGGGCAATGAAGAGAGATAAGGGCAATGAAGAGAGATTTC
>VZRW01000395.1:0-14352 GCA_013398125.1 Aegotheles bennettii
TCTGGAACCCAACAGAACCCAACAGGGGTTCTGGAGCCCAACGGAACTCAACGGAACCCCCAACCGACCACACGGCTCTGTGCACAACAGAACCCTGTGCCCCACACACAGGCAGGGACCCCCTTGGCCACCTGCTGCCCAGTGTGACACAGCCACCTCCTGGCAGGGGTGGGTGTGAGGTGCCCAAGGCAGGGCCCAAGCCCTTGGCAGCCGCGTGAGCGGGGCGGCTGCTCCGGCAGCAAGGGCAGAGTCAATGCCCAAGGTGGCATCGGCAGGACTGGCCCTGGGCCTGGGCTCCCCAGGACAGGGGACAGAAGTGACCTTGGAGCCTGGCCTGGGCTCACACATCCCACCCGCTCAGCCCTGGTGGGTGGCCGGGGCACAGCACAGGACCTCAGGACGGCACCCAAATGTCACAGGTGCCCCAGTGTCCTTCTCCTGAACTCCTGAGGGATTCCGTGATGTGCTGACTCCAGAACAAAAAGCAGCAGGACCATAAGCTGGGCATCACGATGGAAATGGCCCTTTTCCATGGCAATAAACGGCCTTTCCGAGTCAGTGTGAGCCTTTCCTTGGTGGGGTAGGAAACTGCCAGTGGCCATGGGGCACGTGTGAGCACAGAGAGCAGGGGAGCCCCTCTCCTGGGCAGCTCTGGCCCTGGCCTGTGCCTGTACAGCTGATTTATGGGACTGCCCTGCTGGAGGAGTGGGCAGGGAAAGCTTTCAGGCTGAGAGTTTGAGACTCAACTCTGTAAATCTGGCCAAACTTCTCCACTCAGCTCAGAGTCTTTTGCCAGCCAAGTCCTGGCCCTGGTTGAAGTGTCTTCTCTGGGCAGCCCCTGGGGCTGGTGGCCACTCACTGGCATGGGCTGGAGCCCCCCGGGGAGCTACCCCAGGGCAAGGGCTGAACTGCCCTCAGGCCAGCTGACCCCAGCACCTGGATCCCCAGGGATGGCCCATCAAGTGGGGGAGCTCCCACCAGCACTGTGTGTCAGAAAAGATGAGTTTTGTCCAGTCTGTCTCTTGACCTTCTCTCCAGCTTCCCTCCATGCCTTTTATTTCTGCCCCGCCAGCCTGTGCTGCCTTGGCCTGGCGTCTCACTCTGTTTGGGCTCCTGTTTTGCACAGAGACAGAGCTTTCGCCATCTAATATTCATGGGAGAAAGCAAAAGTGAAGTCCATAAACCACCCCCACTACTGCTCCATTCTGCACCTGTGAGCAGGAACCAAACGCAGAGGCAAACAGTGCTGCACGCCATACAGGACAGCTCTTGAGGCAATTTAATCCAGGCACGTGCTCGGCCGGGTCTCCCAGAGCTCCCAGGCTGCCCAGGCCCAGAGCCACTGGGGTTTTGTCTGTCTCCAAGGCACAGAGAGACCCCTGCACTGCTGGGACAGCAACTCCCCAGGTGCTCACTGCAGACATCTGCCATGTGTGAAAGGAAGGAGAACGCCCCCAACTCGATGGAGCAGGGTGAGAGCAAAGTACCCCTCCTGCAGCACAGGCGAGGGGTTGTCAGGGCTGTGGGCATGGGGCTGGGAGCAATGGCACCCATGAGTTCAGTAAGAGACCAGTGAGACCAACAAGGCAAGAAAGACTTATTGTTTTGCTTTCACTTTCCTTCTTGCATCCTTGTGCTTCTTCCGGCACTCCTGAAAATATGAAAATTTTAACTTAGTATTACAAGAAAGTTCTCACAGTATTCACCTGTTTGTCTCAAACACACTATTTTTTACATGCAGTAAAGTACCTGGTCCTGCACAGTACAGAGATTCAGGAATTTACACTTCCATACTAAACATTTTTAGTTCCCTGGTAATTATAAAGTTTCAAGTCCTTTTAAATGTCCTGAATTAATTTTAATGCAAATTAAGCAAATAATCATCCATGTTCCTCCTCCCGCAGAGCCACAGTTCCAACCAACAGATAATAAAACACTCACCTCAATCAACAATCTACGTCTGTCTTCCCAATCGTCTTTTTCTTCACTGAGATCTACTGATCTACAAAATAACTTGGGGCCCTCTGCACAACACAAAGAACAAATGAATATGGTTAAACACTTCTGAATATGTTGTTGTTTCTAAGTCTCATGTAAATCTCATCTCAGCAATGAAGTCAGAAGGGCTATTCTTTATATTCCTCTCTTGCCCCCACGACATGCTTGGCTCAAACAGAAATGTTACCTATTACAGCCTTGGGTATGAATTAAAATGAAAGGCAATAGCAGTTTTCCTTCATAGGCTGAGATATAAATCGAGGTGAAACAGCATCTGTTTCATTAAAAGCTTGGCACTATTATTCCACATCTCCCAAGAAAATTATGCCTGCTAAGGACTCGGAGCTCAACTTTAACAGGCACTGGAAGATTACAGTACAGTAATTATTAACGCAGTAACTTTCACACATGCATTTAATGATAGTTACCTAACATGTGTCAGGAACAAACATTATTTAAAGCTGTCCTGATCATTTATTGTATAAAATATCAAAAGCAATTGTTTTGGTAGCCTGTGGGTTGTTTTATGTTTTGTGGTTTGGGTTTTTTTGTTTGTTTGTTTTCTGCTATTTTGTTTGTTTGTAACCATGAAATTTGTTATGTTCACAAGAAAAAACTCCACATTATTTAGGATCAAGAACCATGTGGGCCTATGTGGCTGACGAGAATATTCAATATTCCTAGCAATAACAATAGAAACAGAAAAAAAAGTTAAAGATCATATATATGTGCCTGAAAATGTCTAGAGATAATTTTTCAAGTGATTTTTTTTTGGTAAGCCCGAAGAAACCAGCCACATATTAGGCAATTATCTGAAATTAGGAAAGCAAAATAGCTGTTCAGCATTTATTTTATCAGGACTTTCTCGTGCCACCACAATTCATGCCACAAGTCATGATGGAAATTTGCAAGTTTATTTTTTTCTCACAAACCTCTCATCTGTGTTTTAACTACAAAACTTTAATAACCAAGCAGTATTTTGTCTCATTGAATTTCAGCAAGAGTTAAAAAAAAGGAGCAAATAAGTTCTGTTATACCTCTTAATCGTTCATCGTCTTTGGAGAAGAAGAAATATCTAACACTTTCTGCCTGTGGCAAAGAGAGAAACCTAGAGAAACAAAAAGGAATTTTAGCATCCTGAAAGTTAACTGTCAAATTCCAGGAACACAAGTTAAAGCTGCAATGCTTCAGAGAAACAGTAGGCACTGAAGAACGTTACTCCATAATAACCAAATACAGTCTTCCATAAAAAAATGTTTCTTAAGAAAACTTAAAACATATTTGGCTTCTGGTAAGACCCACTACCCAGCAGACAATAAATACAAATATAACTTGCATTTCTTTGTCCTTTTCACTGTCTGATGCATCTGTTTCTTCATCCCCCTCAGAACTGCTGTCTTGGAAACGTGGATCTTCTTGCCAGGTGACTTTCACAGGTTTTATTGTTTCAATCATGTAGGGCTCTGCAATAACGTAACAATTTCACAAAAATTCAATTATTCCCCTACTTGCCAGTAAAAACTTCTACTTCAGAGTGAAATGCTTAAATTGGAAAAGACAGATTTAAGAAGGACAGAAACCTCCCCTCACAGGCTTTTTTCCCAAAGGTACAATAATAAAATTAAGTACATCATAAAATGTTCTTGGGTCTTGGGGTTGACTCCAAGATTTTCTTTTGCTCATAATGCTACCTTAATTAAGACACTTTTTATTTAAAATCTTGTTGATTTACATGAAACCTGATTTGACTTGTATGTCCCCTGTTTATTTGAGAAATTTAGTGGATGACAGCAAGATTTTCCACCGCTGTTCAAAAAACAATTAAATATTAGTTCATTCTCAAAACATCGCTTTCAAAATTCCTGGGATGCAAGCATGCACTAACTGTGATTGAACTACACTGATCTGGGCAAGTGTAAGAGAAGATCATAATGATTTTGCATAATTTCTGACATTGGCCTCTGAAAATCCCCTGGAACCTCAATTTCTACACCCTATATTACTTGACAGTGCCTGACCACCTGCTCATTGGAAAGTGTACTATTATTTATGTTCTTCTGTTACCTTCTTTTATGGCTGCCTCCTCCATGTCTCCAAAGAAGGAGAACTTGAAATCACTAGACTGCTGAGCTACGTCACTCCCACCATTAGGTCCCAAAGGGGCAGAGTCCTCCACATTGTCTTGGTCCCAGGGTATTTCTTCATTTTTTTTCAATTTGGCCTTTGAAGATCCAAACAACTCTTTTAAATCAACAGCAATATCATAATACATTTCTTTAGACACTTCAGGCAGTTTCTCACTCTCTTCTCTCTTCTTCTTCCTTTTAGCTTTACTGAAATGAGATTAAGGGTTAAAGGGTAGTAACACAGCAAAAATATTTTTAAAATCAAGGTTCCCTAAGATGCAGCCTTGCTGTGCATGTTTTTCTAAACTTAGCTAAGTACATTAATGAGTAGTTCACTTTTCAGGTTTGGATTGGAGGCTTCCTGGCTTGTGGGTTGGGGGCTTTTCCCCCCCTTCTTTCTTTGCAATCCCAGGTCCTGGCAATTGGATATCTCCTATTGCCAGAAACAGGTCTACAGAGCAGCATGATCGTACTCTTGGCTTAGACTTGTGACCCGTTTCTTTTCCCCTCCTGCAATGGATCCACCTGTTGAGGGTAAGCAGTGGTGAAACATCTGAGGTTTGAATCTAAAGGCAGGAACAAGTCTACTTTATAATCGACCACATTCTGACTTTTCACTTAATAGGTGATAGCATATAAATTAAAGATATTTAGGACAGATTTCTTTTCTGGCAAGAGAAATGTTTGAGAGCTAATACTTTTCTCTCACAGATTTGAAAATGTTGAAGTCCATCAGTTGAAGTAAAGGGATAGGCTGGAGGTGAGAAAGAAAGACACAGAATGGTATGCGGGAAGTAGATGGACTGGAAAAAACAGATGACATTAAATGGTGTTTCTAGTGGTCACAATTCTTGTTTTATCTTGATTTTAGCAATAACAGAGAGAACTAAAGAAAAAACAGAGCAGTCTGCAGAGTTTCAAACTCAGTCTTCCTCTATAGCCGTCTTTCCATGGGAAGAAACATCACAATTGTAATTACCAAGCTGTAATATTACCTCTCTTTTTCTGTAGCACTTGGTTTCCTTTCAAAAACTGCATGGTCCTGTCTTGTGGGATCATAGCGGAGGGCATTAATATCTCTGTAAAAATAGAAAAGAAAAGAAAAACCATGAGACATTCTAAATGCTCAACTGAAAGCTACCCTAAATCTCAGTCAGCTAGGCAGAAATTTCAGTGTGAAACACTGGCAAAAATTAAGCCTTCCTAAAATTCCTTCTTTTCTGGTGACAGATGATTCATACTTGAATTTCTTAGCACTTGTGGCTGTTTTCGTTGGCTTAGATTGTTCTAGGTTGATATTCAAGAGGCTTCCCAGTATTTGCAGATTTTTCTTTTTCTCTGCAGCAAGTTCTTCATCCTCAGCTGTCTCCAAGGTGTTTTTCTCTGCTAATGAAAAAATAAATACATTAATTTTTTTCCCACTATGACCTAAGTAAGCCTATAATATCTGATATATAACATTACTACAGCACTAGAAGAGCTCACACGTATCAACACATCACTTCCTTTATTTTAAAACTACTTAAAGACTTTGTCCCTCGCACTACAGAAAATATTTTATTAGAAATGTCATGGGCACCTATTTTGTGTGAAAATCAGATCAGTTCCCTGCTTACAGCCCATAACTGTGCAACTACTCTGCCACTGAGAGAGCCTGTACAGAAGATAACATTAAAGCAGCAAAGGTAGTAGCAGAACTAGGCAAAAATTTAAGTTTCAGAAACAAATTCTGAATCTTGAAAACTAGGTGAACAATTTTGGTTTTGGTAGAGGGGAAAAAAGAATTATCTAAAAAATGTTGCCTTTTTCAGCTTTTTTGCCATCTGCTGTTTAAAAACAATTTCTTTTCTTAAAATCTTTCTTTCTAAGGCTGCCAAATCAGCCATGGACTGCAGGATGACTACGAAAGAAAGAGTTTAAATGAATGTAACAGTCAGAAAGTTTATAAACATAAAGTCATCACTTATCCCGTGGAAAACATGGATAAACACATTCTGATACCATCCTGTATTAAAAAGTATTTTCAAATGTCAATTTATTAACCAAATATACATCTCGTTCAGCTATACAAATACTTTTGCAACATATACACTCAAGAAAACACAGCTACCAATATACACTATGTCCAACCACAAGAGAGTTGCATTATTTTCTTTAAGGAATCACCAAAGAAGCAAAAGTAGTCCATCAGTTGCTTCAAGCATACAAAATTAAGGCTCCATGTTATAGCTCTATTGCTATCATTAACCAGGAAGTATGAGCAGGTTTACCTTCTTCTTCACTGTCACTTTCAAGGAATCGAGCATCCATGCGAAATCTTTCATCTGTGCCAAATCGTGATTGCAATTGCAAGAGCTAAACAAAATTAAATAGATCCTGTTAAGCTCTAGAGAAGAAAATTATGAACATACATTAACTTTTTTTACTCTAATTATGGCAACATACTAATAACCTCTAGCTCTTGATGCCTTTTCCAGAAATTTCTTTGAATTCAAAGATGACAACATCAGAGAAACTTCCTGCTCCCCAACACACATTATTTCCTCCATGGCTACTTTTTCCTCTAAGAGAATTCTATTGCAAGTTTGTCAAAATCATATTCAACAACTATGCGAAACCTACATGTTATGTTCTTCAGAATTGGTGTTATGGAGCCTCAGAAAACAAAATTACAGTAGTGGGTTCACTCACTTTTTCACCAGCTTTGCCTTCAAACTGGGGCTTAATTTTGAATCTCTCATTGTCCGTATCATCTTCCTCATCCTCGCTGCTTTCAAACAGCCTGCTCGAAGTTTTAGGAGCAGATTCATCCTTTGTTAAACAAAGAGAAAATAAAGAAAAGCAGCTGTTTACATAAGATTGACAAAATAAATCATTATCAGCTTTGTACACGTGCTTTCCAGTTTATCTCAAGAAGTGAATTTCTAGAACAACTAGCTGACTTACTGATCCATGCACTTCTATTGCATACACACCTTGTACAATTTTACAGTGATGACTGTTACATTTTAGCACAGGCAAAATATCCATGTAAAGGGTAACTCAGGCGTCACAATATGAGAGAGATAGGTATAAAAATCCAACTTTCTGATTATGTCAAGGGAGATCAGTTAAAAAAATACCAATGTCTAATTACACCCTTTCTGAACAAGCCTCGTTTATGGTATAAGCTCTAGGATATCATTAAATCAGTTGATAAATATCAATGATTACAAAAGGTAAGTACTCCACGGCTTTGAAACAACTTTCCATAGAACTAAAGGTTCTTTTAATGAAAAGGAAAAATACAGGGCAGGGATTCTAATTACAGGTTAAGAGAGATACTCGCAAAAACGTGCTAAACATGAGGAAAAGTGAGAAAAGAAGTTTTAATTAAATAGTGAGAATAGTCCTAATCTTACTGTGTTTATGAAGAAAAAACCCAACAAAAGCAAAATCAGTGGTTTAAAGCTTTACAAGCAATACAATTACAAAATGTGATGATACAGTAAGTTCCATTCCAGAAAAAAAGTACTTCATTGTGCTCAAAGTATGCTGGTAAAATCCTGAGGAGTCTGCTAAGTAAGGTCTCAGTTAAGTAAGGTGTAAAAAGGAAGTCCCACACAACTTCTTTGGACCATAACATTTCTTTAAAAACAAGACACTGCATTAATACAGATTCTTTGTTCACAGTGTTGGAAAGAGCAAAGTCGTTCTATGCTACTCAAGACAAGACTCCTCCCCTTCCTTTGACAAATAGCAGTGAAATTTTAAAACTAATTCTGCATAAGCCCTGTAACTTTGTTTTAATTTTAATCAGAGTATCTTTTACAACAAATCTCAATGTCCTTACAAATTCTCCAGGTTTATCAGATGCATAGTTAAGTTCTTTGAAACCTGTTTCATGTTAGCAAAAGAAGAACCATTCATATTAATACAAACCTTACCTACTTTTTTCTGTCACTTCACTGTAATAAATAGTCTTCAAAATGAAAAGCATAGTTATACTGATACAGAACTACCTTACAGAATGCTGGACTTTTTTTACATAATACTTACTTCTTCATGCATCTTTCCCAAACTTGTATCTTTCTTCAACTTCTCGTCTACTTCAGCTTCACTTTCCACATCTGAATTGAATATGATGTGTTTATGCTTGCCTGTTGGCTTGCTATCCTACATAAGAGTGAAACTGTCAAGTGAAACATATCCAATACTTGCTCCATGACATCAAAGGAGGAATCTGCTACTCCTCCTTGCAACTCTAGAGACATTCCATGAATTAGGTATGCATCGTTTTGTTTACGCTCAAAAGAAAACTGTCAAGGTAATCACAAATGCCAGAATATGATTTTAAAGTATCTTAAACCACACCTATTAATTTCTCTTCTTCTTCTACTGCATAGTATTACGATAGAAGTTGCGAGTGTAATTACCAGATTTGAAAGAGCTCCTTGAATGAGTTTCTTCTGCAATTCTCTCTCTTTCTGTCTCGCTTCTAGAGCTGCCAGCCTCCTCTGGTTATCCTGCAACTGTTTCTTTTCTGGATTAGGTACCTTTGAAGCAGTAGCATGAAGACAAAGCTCCTTATTTTTCAGAAGGCTTGTCTTCCCATTCTCACATTTGTTAGCTTCCCATTCAGGACTTTTACTGCTTACATCCCTCTTCAATTTTTTTGAAAGCAGTTTTGGGCTTTTCAGTTGCCGTTTAACTTGCTTCTGTGACACTGCAGCATCACCATCCATGTCACTGCTCTCGTCTTCACTCTGATCAGTACAAGGAACAGCACCTCCACGCTCTGGATTTTGGTCTTTTTGCACAGAACTTGCATCTTTCCTCTTTTCTTGTGAACAAGGCCTGGAAGCAGGCTGATCTCTTTCATCTGCTAAGGAGGCAGCATCTGACAACTGCTGCTCAGAATGCACATTTTGTCTCGATTTACTGCTGACTTCAAGTGAATACGATGGATGGTTCTTGGACTGTCTTTTAGATGACTCCTCCCCACAGTAAGAAACACAAGCTTCAAGACCTAAACTTCCTACAGACCTCTTCTTTAAATCACTGCTGTCCTTAGTTAACTCTTTATCACACAGGGACCCTATTCCTCTGAAGGGTTGATATTTCAAACGTGAATTATTTTGTCCCTTGGAGCTTTCTTCATCAGCATCCTCCTCCCCTGCTAAAATCGCAGCAACCACATCTTCAGGGCAGATACACTTTTTTTTAACTGAAGGGCAAAATTCAGAAAGTTTCGGTTTATTTACACGATCCTTAGGATTTTCTTCAACACTGCACTGACCAGAACTCTGTGCACTATCTGACTCTTCTGCTGGTGTCCCAGTGTTTTCAGCAGCCAATGCCTTTAAGTCATCTAGTGTAAGGTCTAAGCGGTAGCAGTTTTGCATCATGGATTCATAATCAGAACTGATTTCAGAGTCCCCTTTCTCAGGCTCTGAGTAAGAGCTGTCACTATCACTTGCCCCTGTTGTACTGTTAACTGCTGTACTCTGCAAGGCAGTAATTTTGGATTTTTTTATTTTCCCTTTTCTTTCAATGTATTCTTCTTTTAAATTGTGAGTTTTCAGTGAGGAGGCACTTACCAACTCACATTTTTTGTTGGTTAATATTTCTTTATTTTCCACCTCCACCCGTTTAGAATCTTCTAAAATTGCAGTTTTCCTGCTACACAGATCTGGAGTTTTACTTTCAGCAATAATTTCATCTGTATCTGCTGAATCATAACCATTATCACATTCCATAGTCTCTTTCTGTCTATAATTTCTTTTGGTAGCTTTCTCCAGGGCATCCGGACTGCTTAAGGACCAGTGACTATTGTATTTTAATTCAAAATTATCCCCAACAATTTCCAAGTTGTCACTTTCAGCCTCAACACCAAGTTTCTGTATTTCGCTCTCTTTCTTTACCATTGCTCTGATCTCCTCTTCAGAATCAATGTCACTATCAGAAACACCCCTATTATTTTGAGCTGTAACTCCAGAAACATTGCTTTTATCTGGTGACAAACCTCTCTCTGATATTTTACTATTAAGACTGCTTGATGGAGGCAATTTAGACTTCTCATTGGGTTTGGATTTTGATCTTTCATCTCGCTGTGGTGAGCTTCTGTTTTTCCAATGTGACTGGCACCCAGAAGGGAGAACTGCTGCTCCACTCAGAACCTCACTGCCTAGCTGCCTCAGTTTTTTAGGTGGCTTCTTAGTCACAGGGAACACTCCCTGCCGCTTCTTGTTTATGAGGTCATCTCTCTCTTCCAAGTGCCAAGTGAGCTCAGATATAGGAACTACACGTGTCAAGTCTGGCTCCAGCTTTCTAAGGTTATGGCAGTATTTTGATGGGTCATATTTCACAATGTTAGTCTGAGTTAAGGAATTAAACCAACATGATTCTTTCAGCAAGCAGACTTCCAGTCTTTATGATCAGGCTAAATTCTGCATGAAAAGACAACAAAGACTCCTTTTAAATGTTAGGACACTAAGCCTCTAAGCAACTGACTTGCAGTCCAAAACATATATTCAAATCACACAAACTTAATGCAGGATTTACTTTGGGGGTTCAGTAAATCAATTATGACATAGTAGTCAATATTAAGACCATTAAGCAAATGTTTCCCCATATGAATGAAGGGAAGGCAGAGGGGGAGACGAGGCAGAGGGCCAATCCACTTTTGAAAGAAGGGGATTGTGTCTATGCCCAACCAATAGGAAAAGGATATTTTATTCTTTTGTTGACTCTTCAGGTGTAGGACAGGCAAGACTCTGCCAAACTTACCAACAACCCATTTCTAAAAGAAAAAAACCACAATCAGTGTTAAAAAGGGAATGGAAGTAATCCTGAAATAAAACAAAATGTGTATTCTTTGGTAACAGAAGCACTAATAAAGAACCACCTGTGACTAATTCTTCTTTTGTTTACTCTTAAGTGAGATCTATTTGTACTGTGCAACTTACGCATCTTCCTTCTCAAAAAAGAACAAACGAAAACCAACCAAAACACCACATTTCTACAACCTGAATTTGTTTACTTTGCAAGTACTATTTTTAAAATAAGGTTTCTGGCTTACGAATTAACAGTAGTAACTATACAGACAGGATCACTATTCTTTTGCCCTTTTCCACCAAAAAATTAAAAATTTCCCCATCACTCTCCAAAAACATCCTGTGCTTAGCCAATACATTTTGAAAACTTTGTAGTAAAAATAAGTGATTAATTTAATGCCTAAATGTGCATGTTCAATGATTTTATTCTAAATCTTACTTTTGTAAGCATGTGTAGACCCTGATCATGAATGCGCTGAAGCACAGAGATTAATTCCTGTCAACCCAGCTGTCAGAAATGTGTATGCTGTATAAAACTAAGGCACACATTTTTTTTACATGCTTTTAAGAGTGACATGAAGATATTCCCAACATAAATGAGAAACAAAACATTTACTAATTTAAAATGATGAAGAGGATGGTATGATCAAGATTATGAGGAGCAGCTGAGGGAGCTGGGGCTGTTTAGTCTGGAGAAGAGGAGGCTCAGGGGAGACCTTATCACTCTCTACAACTGCCTGAAAGAGGGTTGGAGCAAGGGGGTGGCTGGTCTCTTCTCCCAAGTGACAAACGACAGAACAAGAGGGAATAGCCTCAAGTTGCACCAGGGGAAGTTCAGGCTGGATATTTGGAAAAATTTTTTTATGGAAAGGGTGGTCAGGCACTGGAACAGGCTGCCCAGGGAAGTGGTGGAGTCACCGTTCCTGGAGGTGTTCCAAGAATGTTTGGATGTGGCCCTTGGGGATACGGTTTAGTGGTGGACTTGGCAGTCCTGGGATGATGGCTGGACTCGATGATCTTGAAGGTCTTTTCCAACCAGAGTGATTCTATGATTACTTCCTGTTGTTTCAAAGAATGACAGGGGCATTCTACATGTCTACACACGACGTATTTCTTTAGGCTACCTTTCACAAGTTAGACTGTCACACTTACTAAAAGTTTCTTCACATAAAGCACAGAGATCTGGCCTAAATTTAGATGTCATAAGCTTCCACCCAATTATGGGGTGGGGTTTTTTTTTTGTTTTAATTCTCTATACATCTACCCCACCATACCTTGTGGTCTGGCACCTCTGTACCAGGTACTGCTTTCATGTGGAAGTCCACGACTCCAGCCTTTTTCAGTGATTCTAACAGACACGTTTTGTTGTTTCTCTGTGGCTTTTCTTTCTGCAGCTTTGCTTCCTCCCTCTCCACGGCGAGCCTATACCAAAAAGTACATCATATATGAAAAGAGGTCTGCCTGTGTGCTAGAATTATAGCTGGCAGTGACCCCCTCCCACAGACCTGTAACCACTCACTACTTAAGGAATTAACTGCCACCTTTAAGAGAATAATGATGCAAGACATTGGAGTATCTAATATGTACCAACAGTCCACCAATGTCAATAAAAACCAGAAAGACTAAGAATGTAGTAGACAGTGTTATCAGACAAACAGAAAAAGGGTAACTTTAGCAACAACATACATTTTTAAAATTGATTTTTACCTGTGCAAAAAGCTTTCTTTGGCCAACTCTATTTGCAGCGTCCCCCCTTTCCATTTTGTTTTATTTAAAACTGACATGCCTGTAAAACAAGGAGACAGGGAATGAATATTTTCTACATTAAAAAGACTCACGCTAGACCTAACTATGCCTCCCTCTACGATTTTCTGAAGTTTCTTTAGTATGATCTCACACTCCACTACTCACCTGATTGAAGTTTGTATATGAAAGGTCTGATACCCAGACCCTACACAAGAAGGTCTACATCCAAAATTAAAGTTCTGATTTCAAAAAAGTCCTCCAAGTCTGTTCAAGTACCAACCTGAAAATGTACCCTCAAGTTTCCACACCACTGTCAGAGAGGCTCTCCTCTACTTAACTCCTGTACTTCAGCTTTCCTAGTCCTCATGGCTGCATTCCCTAGATGAAAGGGCATCTCACCAGTCCCTCTCTTTGGGCATAGGTATCTTCACCTGCCACTTTCCTGCTACATATTACACATTACACAGGTGGTTTTACAACCCCAAGTAGTTCTGTCACCCAACAACTTTGGGATCTATAAAATCACTTTAACAGAAGCATGCTGTGTGTAAACTCTCCTTCTGGGTTTCCTCTTGTGTCAAGTCACTTCTAATGTTTTATGGACCTGATGAAGCGTTTGAAGAACGTTTCCTACACACCTTCATAGAATGGCTAGAGCAAACTCATTAATCACCTATTTCAGCTACAAGGAATCTTTTTAATCTTCTTCATCTACTCACTGTAAACCGCAGTAAAGCAACTTCCATAAAATTGCTGCTTAAAGGAAACAGAATGAATATAACAACAGAATGAAACAGGGTCTGCCTTGACCACACGCTGATTTGACATTAGACACACCATCAGTAATGCAGCTTGGCTCAAAAACATGCTACTTTCAACCGATTAAAGTCATACTTACACTTTCTGAGACCTGCATCAGAAATGCTGACACTGATGTAAGCAAAAGTCTTCATGGGGTTCCCTGATCAATGACAAATATTCAGTTAATTGCTACATATTTTCAGCGTTTCCTTTACAACTGAACATTATTTCCTGAAAATAAAGTGTTTCCGAAGGAAAACCAATCCACTTTTAAAGGACGATGCAAAACCGTTACCCTGATCATCTTTCCGGGTGATGATCTCCGTGTCCAAAACACGCCCGAACTTGCCGAATCTCTCCTGCAGTTCAGCCTCAGAGACCGCATGGCCGAGCCCTCCTACGTACAGCCGCTTCGGAGCCTCCGCCTGCTCCATAGCACACGCTGCCTGGCTGTGAAAGCGGTAACAGCAGCTCCCTGACCCGGGCCGTAGGGATCGATGGCACCACAACCCCCAGCGAGGGGGAAGCAGCCCCCCCCCCAGCCCCACACGCGGAACCTCCGGGCTACGCGCCCTGCTCCAGCCCAGAGCCAGCAACCACCGCACTGCTGCGGGGATCCAGGCTCTAGGGCCGGGCTGGCCGCCCCAAGGAGAGCCCGAGAGTCCCGGACCGCCCCCAGCCCCCGGGAGAGCCCGAGGGTCCCGCACCGCCGCCGCCCGCCCTCACCGCCCTCAGGTGCCGCCCTCGTAGCGCACCGCCATTCATCTTCCCCCTCGCAACCCTTCCCAGCTCTCACTCGCAAAAAAAGGTTCCGCCTCCAGGGGCCGCCGGGTTCTGAGCGTCCCCTCGCCCGTGCCGGGGTCCTG